>CAUYLG010044331.1:0-107654 GCA_963573385.1 Cacajao melanocephalus | reverse complement strand
CCATACAATTGGAAGTAAATCGCTCTTCAGCAATTGCATAGCATTTCACAGATTTAAATGAAATATTGGTTGGCTGTTTGTTATTTTCTTCCCTTATTCCTTCCTGTCTCCGTTGTTAAGCACAATTATCGGCATAAAAGAGGTCTTTAATACCTATTTTTCAATTTCATTTCAGCCTGGGCAATAGAGCAAGACTCCTGTTCTCTCTCCCTCTTTCTCTTCCTCTTTCTTTCTTTCTCTCATAAAAAAAAATACTTAATAAAGCTCTAAAAGCTATTCAACTGTTTAAATGACAGTATAGTATTAAAAAGGAAAGAGATCACCTTCAACATAGCCAACACAAAGATGGGACGTCCAGAATGAAGATCTCTCCTTGAGGTCTACATACTTGTAATATAGAAACATACTCTTACACATGGTAACCTCTTATGACATCATAATAAATATATTCATACATATTAGCTTTGGTGCTAATCTGATACTAAAAATACTTTGACAAATGATAACTAATGTTGTTTGAGCAGATACTACATTCTCTCACAATCTCATTTAATCCTTATAAACTACTACTTTGCACACTCATTTTAAAAAAATTGGTAAACTGAAGCTTATCAAGGTTAGTATACCCAACATCCCCACAGACCACAGCAGAGTCTGGACTTGAATCCAGGTGTCTCCGATTCCAAGCCCATGTGTTTAACTACTACTCTGTGGCAGTTCCACTGGTGGTCTCACATCCCAGTGTGATGTGAGTTGCTGGATGGTGGGGGGGCAGTCCCAATATCAGCTACTCCTTAGATGAGAGGCACCTAAATTATAGTGATCATTTTCATAGGTCACATGATCACTTCTTGGTGTACATAAGTGTTTTATTTATGTTACTTTTTATGAAATTGTCTTTCAGGAGGTGTGTTCATGCATTTGCTTCATCCTGCATCTCTTTCTTGTTGGGAGACAAAATACAGATGACAGTTTTATTTACTACAACTACAAAAAAAATTGAATTTAAAATGTAAAAATGGAAGAATGTAGAAATAAATAATTAAATGAAATTACTGACTATAGGGTGATACTTGGTGGTGCATAGCTTGCATTTAAGTGTAAATGAGCTTTGAGAAATTCACTTGATTGAGAAAAACTCAAACTTATAATCAAGTGAATTTTAAAATATGCATAATAGAGATTATACTAATTAGAGTTTTTTTCAAGTCCCATTTTAATATGGCTATCAAATTTCTTTATAAATCACCTAATCAATGATCCATTATTCTCTTGTTGGTATATGTTTTTACTACTGAAAATCATAATTTTACATATATTTAAAATTTCCTATAAAACAGATCTTCTAAAACTTGTTTAAAGAAAGAGATATAAAATATGACAAAGTTCATTGGAGTTTGTTAGTTTTAAGTATTCCAGGACTTAATTTCATATTAGCTTTTGAACATTAGTGTACATCAAAATCACCTGAGATGCTTATTAATACATCTACCTCCAGAGATTCTGCTTTGGTAAATCTGGGGCAGAGTCCTTGCCGCTCCATTAAAAAAAAATTATCCTATAATTCTACTTCCACACTTCTACTTTCTTTAGATAATGACCGGTTTTTGTTGTTGTTTGGTTTTTGATTTTATGTTTTTGAGACACAGTCTCCCTCTGCCCCCCAAGCTAGAGTACAGCGGTATGATCTCGGCTCACTACAACCTCTGCCTCCCAGGCTCAAGTGATTCTCCTGCCTCAGCCTCCCAAGTAGCTGGGACTACAGGCACATGTGACCACACCTGGCTAATTTTTGTATTTTTAGTAGAGATGGGTTTTCGCCATGTTGGCCACGCTAGTCTTGAACTCCTGGTCTCAAGTGATCTGCCTGCCTCAGCCTCATAGAGTGCTGGAATTACCACTGTGCCTGCCTGCCTCTCCATTTTAATAATAGAAATAATTCTGACACAAGTAGACCCAAAATTTCACTTGAAGAAACCTTGATTTTTATCCTGCACTGTGGCATTTCCCACAAAAATATAAAATGAAATGAAGATGAATGCAGTAGTTCTCAACCTGGTAGCATATCAGAATCACTAGGTCTAGAGCCAGGTCAAGTTCGCCAGGTGAATCTGATCAACAGTCAAGGCTAAGAAGTGCTGACTCAAGCAATACAAGACATGACTAGAGAGTACTGCCACACTTTTCTTTATGTTGCTTTTAGAATAAATGTTAATTAAAAAGTAGATCTTGCATTTAGAAGTAACACCACCAACAAAAACACTTTTGTTAAATTTCTTCTTCTTGCATTCCTTGGCGACTTGTGGCAGGAATAGGGGATTCTCAGGGTGACCACCCACATAGGAGATGGCCTGCTCTCCCTCATATCCTAGAAGACGGTGAAACTTAGGGATGCTCTTACAGCGGCTGAGTTTGCCACCCTCTGTGCTACTTCCTCTTTTGATCTAACAACTTTCTGTGGGTGCTCTAATTGCCACAGCTAGCTTGGAGAACCTGGCCTGCTGATTCCTGAAATATTGGCCCATTGAGTGCCTTAGGAACCAGAAAAGCAGAACTGTTTTGCACAGCCAGCTTTATTACCCTATTCTCCACTCCCATTTCTATGATTGATATGGTTTGACTCTATGTCCCCAAACAAATAACATCTTGAATTGTAATCTCCATAATTCCCATGTGTTGCGGGCAGGACCTGGTGGGAGGTGACTAGATCATGGGGTGGTTTCCCCAGCGCTGTTCTCATGATAGTGAGTTCTCATTAAACCTAATGGTTTTATAAGTGTCTGATAGGTCCTTCATACGCTCACACTTTGTCCTGCTGCCTTGTGCTGACGATACCTACTTCCCCTTCTGCCACAATTGTAAGTTTCCTGAGGCCTTCTCAGCCATGCAGAACTATGAGTCAATTACAACTTTTTCCTTTATAAATTACTCAGTTGTGAGTATTTCTTTATAGCAATATGAAAGTGGACTAATACAATGATTTTGTACTAAAATGTAAAGAACAAAGAAGAGGCACCTTCACTCACATCTACACAGAGCATCAAAGCCACGCCACTATGATGAGAAATGTCAAAGGCAGACCCTGAGCAGAAGTATTTAGAAAATTAAAGAAGTTGACTCTCAAAGGTTTGCCAAGGAGGCAAGCCTTTACAAGTATCAGCTAAAGTCTCCATTTAATTTGCAAACTGAGCTAGACAGGGTGACCCTGGTTTTGTTTGTCTGTTTATCTCAGTGTGCAAAATATTTTTTTCCTGACTCTGAGACATGATGTGTATCTTTAACCATGACTGCAATAGGGCAAATATTTTGTGTGTTTTTTCTAAAACCTATGTGTGCCAATTATACTTGTTATTGTAATTTTGCAATTTAATTATATTACATAAGATGCACTCAGAGTGTGAAAAGGGTTTGTTGTTTTTTCAGAATTAATCCTAGGGCTTTCAAAAAGATCTTTGACAAAAGCAAATTAAAATATTTTGTGTAAACAAATGTCAGTATAACTTCCAAGTGGATCAAGGATTCAAATGTAAAAAATAAAAGCATGAAAGTATTAGAGAAGAACACTATGGATAATTGCATTATAATTTTCAAGTGCTTTACTTGAATCAAAATCCTAAAAACAAATAAGAAAAGGTTGATAAATTCAACTAAATAAATGTCAAAATATGCATGACATGAAATATCATAAGCAAAAATAAAAGCCAAGCAACAGACTGCAAAAATACTTGAATACATATAAAGGGCTAATCTGAACACCTTAAAAGTTCATAAAAATCCATAATAGAAAAGTCAACAAATAATAGAAAAGAGACTGGGAAATAATAGAAATTCAATAGAGAAGCAATGATGACTGGCTTTAAAACATATAAACTCTATGTATCAACTCCACTAATAATAACAGCAATAACAATCGTCTAAATGTACTACGTGCCAGGCAGTAGTCTAGCTCTTTACATATACCAACACATACAATTCTTAAAGCAGCCTTATGAGGTGGTTATTCTTTTTTCTCTGCAGTATCAACACCAGGATATAGAAGTACCAAAAGTTAAGACATTTGCCCAAAGTCACAAAACTGGTAGAGCCTAAATTTAACCCTGAGTGGCAGATTCCAGGGATTGTGCTCTTTGAATACTTCCTTTTCTAATAGAAAAAAATCACATTAAAACCACATTGAGATATAATTTTTTACCTCTCATACTGACAACATTTTAAAGGTTTTCTAACACACTGTCTTGGCAAAGCAGTAGAGAACACAGGCACTCTAATGGTTTGCTGGTAACACGTAAACACAACACAGGGAACAATACAGGGAACAATCCAGCAATCTCACTCCTAGGAATTTATCCCACACATTTAATTGTACACATGCAAGATTACATATTTCTGAGGCTATTATTCTTACAGCATTGTTTGCAATAGCAAAAGATTGAGAAGCTTTGTTTGTCCAACATAATGTCACAGCCATTCAATGGAATACTGTGCAACCTTAAAAAGAAGAAAGCAGTCTTCTATCCACTAATATGGAATGCTTTCCAACATACAGCAAACACAAAAGCAAGATGCAAACCAGTGTATATAGTGTGCTATCTTTCACATAATGAAAAGGAATAATAATATGTATTTGTTGGACAGTCTTGGGAGTAAGAGAAAAGGATTCTGAATTCCAAACCCCGGTCTATTCTCAAAGGAAAATCCTTGGTCTAGCCTCAAAACATTGACAAATAAGTATACCCTATGCCTTTTAAGTTAAAAATAAAATGATTAAATATGAATTCATTATCTTCTTATGAGTCTCCACTCTAGCCAACTTTGTCAGTTAATCTAATCATGGCTTGATGGGTTTCCTTGATGATGCTCTAGGAAAAGTGTCTTCTGCTTAAGGGACCCTCTACATGGCAGTGCCACTTAATACCCAGGTGTGGTGACCGCCTCCTCTGTGCTTCTGCTTCTGCACTTTCTCTTTTGTTTGAGTTTCCATTTCTCTTCATTCTTGAGAAAAACTTTCTATGCTCTTCCTAAGATCTTTGGTCATACTACGTATGTATACAGAACTCAGCAGAACAAACTACTGGGTTTTAGGGGGTTTTGTTTTTTTTGAGAGTCTTGCTCTGTCACCCAGGCTGGAGTGCAGTGGCATGATCTCAGCTCATTGCAACCTCTGCCTCCCAGATTCAAGATATCCTCCCATATCAGCCCAAGTAGCTGGGATTATAGGCACACAACACCAAGCCCATATACAAACTAGTGTTTTCAAAGGACAGTGTGTGGGGTTGCTATAGTCTAAATGTTTATGTCCCCACAAAATTCCTGTTGAAACCTAATCACCAATATAAGCATCAGGTATTACCCTTGGGAAGTGATTCTGTCATGAGAGTGGAGCCCTCCAGAATGGGATTAGTACCCTTACAAAAGGGGCCCAAGGTTGCTCATTGTTACTTCCACCATGTGAATACACAGCTCAAAGGCACCATCCATGAACAAAAAAAATGAGCTCTCATTAGACACAGAATCTGCTGGCACCTTGTTCTCAGACTTCCCAACCTCCAGAACTGTGAGAAATAAATTTCCATTGTTATAAACCACCTTGTTCATGGTATTTCATTATAGCATCCTAAACTTCCTAAGACAGGGTCATCCAGAGAAAATAGATTTTGATACCTTTATTCTACTGTACTAAATAATGTGACCAAAATATGTTACTATTCTATATTTTTAATCATAAAAAAATATATTGGTTTGGGCTGGGGTGTGGTGGCTCACACCTATAATCCTAATACTTTGGGAGGCCGAGGCATACAGATTGCTTGAGCCCAGAAGTCTGATACCAGTCTGGGCAGCACGGATAACTCCATCTTTACAAAAAATACAAAAATTAGCCAGGGGTGTTAATGCCTGCCTGTGGTCTCAGCTTCTGGGGGAGCTGGAAGGTAGAAGCAGAAGGATCCCTTGAGCCCAAGAGGTAGAGGCTGCAGTGAGCCGAGATCACGACACTGCACTACAGCCTGGGCAACAAAGTGAGACCTCATCTCAAAAAATATATATATTATTTTGTTTTGCTTCTTAAAGCAAGAAAATACATTATTTTTCTGGAAGTATCCTAAATCAAACAACTTCATGAATGTTTTTATTTTTAAAACACCAACCTTATTGCTTTACATAAGGTCAATGTTTTATAATTCATGCAATAAATTATTTATTTTAGGAACTACTCTCACACAAAAGTAAGTAGACAGTTGGCTCCTTCATAAAGCTACTTTAGAACGCATGCTTAAGTAGGAAGTAAGCTATCCCTAAAATATCTTAATTATCTGTCTAGAAGGGAATTTGGAATATTTTAAACAAAGAAAAATGTATTCTTTGGCACCAGACTATGTATGCTCCTTACTGAGAGAGCTTCAATGCATTTTGACTTCCAGTACCTTAAACTGTAAAGTACAAACCATTTCTCAGCCAATGTAAGTCAATAAAATATAAAAAGAAAATATTTTTACATGCTTCAGTAAGGATATATGTACAAATTTCTCACAAATATAAAAAACAACATTTTTATTTCAAGAATACATTTGGAGAAGTTTTAAATGACAGGCATTTTTATTATGCACTTGAATCTGCTCCACTGGAGAACACATTGTCCTATCTCTAAAAAAATATTCATTTCCTGCCCTAAAAAGCCAATACTTTAAATAGTGCACAGTAGAAAGTGCTGTGCACAAATAGAATGCTATGGGAATTCAGAAGCAAAAGTTAGTGCTTCTGGCTGAGGGAATCACAGATAGTAACAGTATTTTTGGGTTACTGTTCTGTAATAATATACTACCCTATCCTCACACTACATATTATTTATTATTTTAATATATAATAAAATATAGTAATATTTTATTAAAGTTGGGCTTTACCATGTGACTTACTTTGGCCAATGAAATTTTAGAAACATGACACTAGCAGAGGCTTTAAATGTGCTGATTTTTATACTTTATCAGGTAGTCATTAGACTCAAAATGATGAGAGACTCATGGGTCAAATCTGAAGCAAAGCAGACCCCAAAGCAAGCCCAGCCCACCATGATTAAAAACACAGCTTTCCAGCTGAGCCCAGCCCTAGAGCAGCCAAACCATAGTCAACTTGCAGATGCTTGAGCATGAGATGTTGTGGTAAGTCAATGAGATTTTGAGTTTTTTATACAGCACTGCATTATCTGTTCTCATGCTGCTATTAAGAAATACCCAAGACTGGGTACTTCATTAAAAAAAAAAAATTAATTGACTCCCAGTTCTGCATGGCTGGGAAGGCCTCAGGAAACTTACAACAATGGCAGAAGGCAGCGCTCCACCGGGCGGCAGGAGAGAGAATGGGTGCTAAACGAAGGGGACAGCCCCTTATAAAACCATCAGATCTGGTGAGAATTCACTCACTATTATGAGACAGCATGAGGGAAATCACTCCTATGATTCAGTTATCTCCAACTGGTCCTGCTTTTGACACGTAGGGATTATTACAGTTTAAGGTAAGATTTAGATGTGGACACAGAGTCAAACCGTATCAATCACTATTGTGGCAAAAACTGACTGATGATGGATTTTGAATTTCACACAAAGGATAGTTAAAATTTAAATATGTGAAAAGGAAAGAAAGGGCTTCCCAGGTTGAAGACTCATGTGAGTCTTCATCACTTAGCTAGATCTCTCTTTCTTTGCAATGTTTGCTTTTTCGTTTTTAATTTTGCAGGGGAGGGAGTCTTTTCTCCTTCATACCTTCTCTGTTTGAGGTCTTTGCAAAATTTCTTGTGTCAATCCCTTTCTTTCCATTCTAACTACTCTGACCCCAGTTGAGTTCATCTTTATATCACACCTATTACTGTAAGAGTCTCCTGAGAGCCTTCCTCACTTAGTCTCTTTAAACTGCCCTATACATAAAAACAAAATAAATGGTGCTAAAAATAAAAATAAGACCATGTGATGTCATTTTGAGAAACCTCCAACACATCCCTGTGCAGACTGAACTGACCAATTTGTCAATTCATTTCTTCATTTTGGTCTATATTTTCTCAGTACCTGTTACATTTCAGCATTGTTAGCAGACATGGGTAATGAAAAGCCAAAATCAGACATGGTCCCTGACCCAAAGGAGGCTAAAAGCTCATGGAAGAGATGAGCAAGGAAATCAGTTGTTACTCCACAATGAGATAAGACTATCATAGAGATGTGCAGAAAGCTGACAAACTTTTGGGGCTGGGGATAAAACATCTTCTCAAAAGAGATGATGCTTAATTTGAGGTTTTTTTTGTTTCGTTTTGTTTTGGAGTAGGAATTAGCTCCAGGAAGATGATTGACAGGGGTCAGGTAAGACTAGCAGGGCATATGAGGCAGATAAACAATATGGATGACTACAGATATGGTGCCACAACACAAAGATAACATGGCTAGAATCAAAGGGTGGAGAAGAGAGGTGCCTGCATATCCAAGAAGCTGTTAGATATCCTGTAAGCTCCATATCCTATGGAATTGCTTATAACATGTGGTCACTGTTGCTTATGTTGTCATTTAATAAATCAAGCCTCAGGACTGAATAAAAATTTGGAAAATGTACACAATTAGTACAGTAATCTTAAAGGTCATTTTCACACCAACACAAGGAGCAAAGCCGGAAGGGGAGAAAAAAGAGCAAACCAGGAACCAGAGGTTGGCTTCCATATGGGTTCCACTTGTCCCAGACCTGGTTCCTTAGCCTGGTGACCTTGACAAAGATGCTTTGAACCAGTCCCTTCCATAGTAAAATGCAGGCCATATTTCCTGGTTATTCATATTTTGTTGTCATGATCAAATGATATGCATAAAAGCACTTCTCAATTTGAAAAGTGCTACACAAATTCTAAGCATTTTTACTAAATGTAAGAGATTGTGCATTTTGTACAATGCCAACTCCAGTTTATCAGAAGTAATCGCTAGCTTCTCCATACTTTTTCAGAGTGGCTTCATGAATGAGAGATAGTATCTTTTAAGCTACTTGGAGTTCAAAGCTGAATCTCAGAAACATGCCTAATAGGCCAGAGCTCCATATGTCACAGAGCCATTATGCAAGAAACTGGAGAAAATTTCAGAAAAAAAAAGTTTTAAATAAAAGTTTTAAATAAAATGAAAGACCACATGATCACTTAAAAGAAAAAAAGAAACTCAAATGAGACAATAAAACAATAAAGGATGATAAAAAGAAGTGAGCAGGCAGAGCTCTAGAAAGAAACAAAAGAAAAAAAACTAGGAATATTACAAAATAAGAGCACAATAGAAGCAACAACAAATAGAATAAATATGAATGAATCCGTCAGGGACACCAAACAAACTGGAGAAAATAATTCAAAACAAATGGAAAAATAAATAAATTTTATAAAAGATATATGAAGGAAAGATTTTTAAAAAATATATCTAACATAAGCATAATGAGCATCTAGAAGGAATCAATCAAGTAAATGAAACAGACCAAAAATTTAAAACGTAATGAAACAAAAGCTTTCCTGAATTTATATCTGAACTTTTCAATTGAAAAAGAACACTAATTTCACATAAGAGTAATAAAATTTTCTTAGTAAATAAACGCTTTAAAAAGAAACACCATACCTCACAAAAAGGAAAATAGTGATACAGAAAACTCCCAAACATAAGTTGCTACTAAGCCTCAGGAACAAAGAAAGATCATGAGACATTCAAGGAGAAAAAATCTAATCATATAGAAGGTGAAAAGATTAAGTTGATCTCATCTTTCTCTGCAGTAGCATACAATAACAGAAGACATTAGTATAAACTCTAAAAACACGGTAACAAAGTGAGACTCAATGATCTTATATTCCTCCAAGTTGTCTTTTAAGTATGAAGGTAACAGACACTCTCAAACTTGCAAAATATCAAAGATCATATAGCTCTTCTTGAAAAATTACACCACTAAAATTTTTAAAACAAAGAATGGTGAAAAAGCCTAAATTCACTGAAATAGTATAGTATTTCATATACTTAAGATAAAACTATTACAATTTTCATAACAGAATATTATAAATCCTGACAATATCAAAAGATTATAACTTAAAATGTAATTGTAAGATGGGAAAGAACTGAGAAGTGGACTAATTTCTTCAGCTTTTATGCAAGAAAGTCAATAGTCTGTCTAAAATTGATAGTTAAAAAATTATCTGTATGAAATTGTAGTTAATTCTATTTTCAATTTTTAACATTTGTGGTTAGATAGTAGACATACACATTTATTGGGTACATGAGATGTTTTGACACAGGCGTATATTAAAAGTGAAATAGTCACATCAGAGTAAATGAGGTAACCATCCCCTCAAGCATTTACCCTTTGAGGTATAAACCATCCAAATATACTCTTTAAAATGTACAATTAAGTTATCATTGACTATAGTCACCCTATCATGCTATCAAATAGTAGATCTTATTCATTTTTTCTAAATATGTTTTTGTACCCCTTAACCCTCCCACCTCCTCTCCAGCTTCTCACTACACTTGCCAGCTTCTGGTAACCATCCTTCTACTCTATGATGTCCATGAGTTCAATTGATTTGATTTTAAGATCCCACAAATACATGAGAACATGCAATATTTTTCTCTCTGTGCCTTTCATTGCAATATGACAGGATCTCTCATTCCTTTTTATGGCTGAATAGTACTCCATTGTGCATATGTTTTTCTTTAGCCATTTATCTGCTGATGTATACATTTTCTTTAGCCATTTATCTGTTGATGTACACTTAGGTTGCTTCCAAATCTTGGCTACTGTTAACAGTGCTGTAACAAACATGGGAGAGTAGATACCTCTTTAATATGCTGATTTTATTTCTTTTGGATACATACACAGCACTGGAATTGCTGGACCATATGGTAGCTCTCTATTTTTAGTTAAAAAACAACTCTTACTTTGTAGTTTTGTATTTATCTTTTGCTCTTGAGATTGTCTTTTATAAGTTGATATAACTTGTAAAAATAACATTTTCCTGTAGTTTAGCAATTCTTTACCTCACTTCAGGTTTTTTTCCTTTCAATGTCAAATAGAATGAAATATTTTAATAAACATATTCATGGTATGATCTAACTTTTATAAAATTATTTTTCATCTGTACATATACATCAAGAAAAATCTAGAATTATATACATCTAATACTATGTATAAGTCCATTTTCACACTGCTGATAAACACATACTTGAGACTGGGAAGAAAAAGAGGTTTAATTGGATTTACAGTTCTATGTGGCTAGGGAAGCCTCAGAATCATGGTGGGAGGTAAAAGGCACTTCTTACATGGTAGTGGCAAGAGAAAATAAAGATGAAGCAAAAGCAGAATCCCCAATAAACCCATCAGATAGAGACTTATTCACTATCACGGGAATAGCACAGGAGATATCAGCCCCCATGATTCAGTTACTTCCCCCTGGGTACCTCCCACAACATGTGGGAATTCTGGGAGATATAATTCATGTTGAGATTTGGGTGGGAACACAGCCAAATCGTATCAACGATCAATGGTTATTTCTGATTAGTAGAATTTGAGGTAGCTTTCCTTTGCTTTAGTTTTTAGTGTATTGTATCACTTGAAGTTTGTTTTCAATGTATAATTTTTGTAGAAATATCTGAATCTTTTAAGAAAACTGAAAAACGTTAGTAAAGAAGACAAACTGTAGAGCAAAAATTGTATTAAGATCTGAAGTAAGACAACTCCCAATAATTAGCAGTAAACCTATTTCAGATCTTCCTTCCTGGTGGCAAGGTTGAAAGATAAGACAATGAGTTACATGGTTTTAGTGCATGGTAAAAGAAAGCAGAACAAAATCATCTTGAAAGAAAGACAGAAACCAGTGTCAGTTTGGTAGCTACCATATGTCAAGCACTGTGTCATGTATTTCCTGCAATCCCATGAAATTCTATGAGCTCATTTTTCAGATGAGGAAGGCCAAATAAGTAACTTGATGTGCATCCCCACAGCTGGTCAGTGGCAAAGCCCAAATAGAATTCCAAGTCACATGATCTGAAAATTAGGCTCTAGTCTCTTCAATTTTCTGCCTCCCAATTTCTGGACCCCAACTCTAAGAAAAAATAATTTTATTTATTATTGTATAATAAAGTGTTCAGTTACTGTTGTGTAAAAGCATTCAGTTAACCACAAGCTCAAAATCAAGTTGAATCTCAATATCAAAAAAATAAGCCAATTAATTATGTGGTAGCACGTTGTTACCACTGTTACAGTTCATACTAGGGTATTGCCGTGACAGAAAAGTGCCGAATCTGGTATTATTCAAATAAATGACGGGAAACATAGAAAACTATGTAAAACATTTCTTAACCCAAGTCTTTTTTTATACTAATTTGCATTCCTCTTACTTTGAAGATTCTTATGCAATGGGAGTAACTCTTGTAAAGAAAATAAGAATTAAAGCAAACAAAAACTTTTCAACAATGGTCCATTGAACATTACAGCCCCTATCAAAATTATAATTGTATGTTCTAAATAATCCCAACAAGTCCTTTTGCAATTCAAACTTTCTTTTGAAATTCTTATTTATTTTCTACTACTTGACAAGTTATGATGAATATGACAAAGTATGTCCCTACTTTGAAATATTACATAAAATATAAAACCTATACAAATATATACTTTTCAAAAGGATGAGATTAATCAACTAAGTATATCCCTACTTTGAATAAACAGGGATCAACAGATATGTCAACATAATCCCAATTTGTTGTAATAATTACCCCTTCTATAGATCAAGTTGGCCTTTGACAGTTATACATGGAAGAGTGTAATTAATACAAATAACCTATAGTCGCAAAGACAGTTTTTTGGTTCCTCTCCCAATATTTACAGTTTGTCTTTTCTCATGTACTCTGTTTATTCTTTCATTCATTTACTCATTCATTTAAGCAATTTTCATTGAAAAGCCATTGAGTACCAGGCAATGTGATAGGCTAGTGTTTAAGAAACAGGACAGGGTGTTCCTCTGAGAATTCACAACTCATTGGATGAAAAATGTGTAAACGGTTA
Source organism: Cacajao melanocephalus (assembly GCA_963573385.1). NCBI lineage: Eukaryota > Metazoa > Chordata > Mammalia > Primates > Pitheciidae > Cacajao > Cacajao melanocephalus. The sequence continues at coordinate 94,610 of CAUYLG010044331.1, read as the reverse complement.
GTTGTAAATCAACTTAATACGGGCCATGGTAGAGCTCTTGAAGGATGAAAGATGAGAGAGGACAACTAGTTGGAGTTACCAGGGTGAATTCACATGGTTGGCCTTTGACTACTAAATAGGAGTGGCTTTTGCTAGACAGAGAAGTCACACAGTATGTGCAGCCAATGAGGAAAATATGGCTTTTAGAACTCTGAGAGATGGTTCAAGATGATCCTCAGCCAGTAACACATAAATGATTATTTATAATATGCAAATACAAATTTCATAGTATGGCCAAAAATACAGTCTTATTAGTGTGTCTGCCATTGCCTACAATGTTGTGCTCTCTGAAGAGAAGGATGCATATGAGACAGAGCCCCCTTAGGGATAGGTTAGGATTAGAAGATGAAGACTGGGCTTTCCCACACTCCTACATGGGCAACTTCTCCTCTAAAAATCTCCCCTCAGTCCTTAGTCTCTCCCTAGGTATGGCCAACACTTCCCTAGTCAGTGAAACTTCTAGAAAGGGTAGCTAAATCCCAATTCTGTATCTCCGGCACTTCACTTCTCCCTTACTTGTCAACACAAGTAATCTGGATTCCAGCCTTCACTGTCCCACTCAAACTACTCATGTTCTATCCACTGTATAACTTTCAGTGCTTAATTAACTTAATTCCACAAAGAAACCTGGAACCACAGATTGATCCTCCTTTTGCAGTTGTCCTGCTCCTTCTGGTTCATCTACCTGTTTAGCTGCTCTTCAGTCCTCATAGTTGGCCCTTCCTTATCTCGCTGGTTCTAATATCCCCCTAAATCTTTTCTCATTTGGTCTTTTTCACCCTCAACACCCCTTCTTAGGTCACCTCACATATTGGCTTCAGTATTACCTGTTTGCTGATGATCCCAGATCTATACTTCCAAACCAGGCCACTCCAGAAACCCATATCCAAATTTTTAAGTGTCTACAACATCACCTGGGCAGCTTCAAAAGCCCTCAGATTCAAATGCCCAAAACTAAATTTACTATCCTGTCTTTCGCAGCTAAACATATTATGATAAATTCTTCTTCTCCATGAAAATCTTTTAAAACATTTTGAAAAAAGCATCCTGCCCTCACTAAGCCTTCTATTACCAAGCAACTAGATCATATAGCTTATCCAGATGTCAAATTTACAGCAATTTCAAACCAAAAGAAACGATGAAGCTATGAATACTGAAAAAAAATAGTTACCATAAAGTTTATTAACACAGTTTCAAAGAAAAGATCAGCTACCTTTTACCCAGCGTTCCTCATTATTATATATAAATGCAATATTTATATAATGGCATACATTTGCATCACAGTGACTTTAAAGAGCTAATATTACTTTCTAAAGACAAAAGATGATCAAGCCCCATTGAGTATGTTGTTCAGAATAAAGAGAAAAATACTATATATATGATCTCTAAAATTAAATTATCAATAGGCATTTATTAATTGTAAGTATGAAATTTCATATTTTAATTACTTAGAGTCCTGATCTGACATATACAATCCCTGATTCTTAATGAGAAATATATAGGATAAAGCACAAAATGCTAACTTTTGTCTAAACTAGCAGTTTCCCAATTTTTTAAATCAAAAATTCCTCATCAGTAAAAATTTCAGCACACACATATCTATACATTATATACAAATTGTGCTTTACTAACACATTACTTATAATAAAAATCTATAAAAATATATATTTTTCAAAAGGATAGAATTGAAAATTAGAAATTTTAATTTCTTCCCATCACTCAATGCATTATACAACTATAGGGGATATCCTACTTTATAAAATTTACCAGTATAAGCAACCATTATCTCCCAATTGTCAACCAATATTTTCAACTGCAAACATTTCTTAAATCTTTACTACATACTTACTTAGAGTCTTAGTTCTTACCAAAGTTAGCTTAACTCATCTTCTCTCCAAAAGTGATCAATATTGCTGGCCCCAGTAAACCATCACTTAAACCTCTCAATTTCCTTGTTTTCCAATGTCTGTTTCTCACAAATTATTAGACAGCTGATATTTTTAAAATCAGAATCTTAATGTGCTAAAAGAAAAACCTGAAAAGGATGTAAAAGTGAAGGGACAATGCTATTTTCTCTCTGTCATATCTAGGAAAAGTGTGACCTTTACCTCTCATGAAAGCACTCAGCCTTCAGATGTTTTTCTTATGTCTACCATGCACTCTGTCTTCCCAAGGATAGCTAATCAAACAGAAAACTAGCATAAAAATTAAAGATGAGACTTAGAGAAATAAAGTTTGACAATTTCAGCAATGAGAATGTAGAGTATGAATCAACCCAATTCAAAAATAAGCAAACTTCTGAAAACAAATCAAAAGAAAGAAAATTATATTTTCTTTCTGTTCAAATTAATTCGTTGCATACTTTACCAATTAAAAGAATAAACAATGGCCAGGAACAGGGTTGACATGTTTGTGACCTTGTTAGTACATGTATTACTTCATAATTTTACAAAATTGTAAAATAAATCTAAGTTCATAAAATCAGCTAGTAACTACTAATATCCAGAATTTTTAAATTACAAGTATTATTGAACCCTTTATTCCTAAATAATACTATAGTAGTATATATTTGCACTATAGGTCACATGAAATGTATTGTGTAAAAAGAAGCATTTGCCATTTATATCTTAATATACTGTACGGTTGTTTTGTTACCAATGCCTACATCCAATTTATTTTCTTCACTAAAAACACAAAGCTTTTTTTTTCCCCATGACAATGAATATTATAGAATGTAAGGAAAGAATCTCTTGAAAATGGCTTTCATCTCAGAATTCTGAGTTGGGAGACAAAAAACATTTGTTACACCTAGACAATGCTTCTGCCCATGTGACAGTTTACTTTAAAAATCTAATGGCCTTAAAATCTATTAATTTTTAACAGACAAATGTGAAATATCTACCCTATTTCTAGTAAATTAATTTAGTATAATAAGCTACTTTAATTATATCCTCCTGTTCATACAATAAAATTAAGATTAAAATATAGCAATGTTTTTAGATGGCAATAAAAACAATTCATGTTCTCTTTTTTAAAATAATAAGAAAATAATTCAGGTATAAGTGATGAAAATGCAGATATATTGACTAAAACCTATCCCTTCTAAGTTTTTTTAAGGGTATAATAATTGTGATTTTGCCAACAATCTAGGTTTAGTAAATAAACCTCTGCTATAGACCTTGGAACTTTATGCTCAGTCTGGTTGCCTTCCTGATTACTAAGTCTTTCTAAATTAGAGCAAGCAATTTCTCTTTGTTTTACCTAATATTTGAAAATGGTAAAAAAAAAAAAAATCCCCTGGGTCACTGAAAATTATCCTTTCATTCCAGCCGCCTGTTTCAAGTCAGTCAAAACATTCCAGACTTCAAAAGGAGGCTCTGCCTTCTTAGGCCATTTTGGTGTCCCTCTATGGTTGGCCTAGGAGGAATCGGTTATTTGGATAAATTAATTTCTGGAGCCTGCTGGCCTTCTAGAAGACCTCAATGTCTGACTGCAAATTAGTTCTACTGAACATGAAGAAATCCCTGGACAGGCTAGAAGAAATAAATGGTGATAAAATCTAATACTACAATGTTTGTAATGTGATTTTATTCTGCTATGTGGCTTGTAAGCACAGTTAATGTTGAATTAAATATTTTAAATTTTTAATAAAGGGCATGAAAGCAGAAAATCAGATCAGTATCCAAGTCACAGCAAAAAAGGCTAAAAGCCAACTTTAAAATAAAACTTGCAGCAGGATCCTTTTATGAGAACAAACAATAATGTCCCAGTTTTTTCCACAATCAACTATGTATTTACATTACAGATACAAATCCCCTCATTGACCACCCCCTCTGCTGAGGCAGGAAGTCATGCAGTTGAATTATGCTTTAGCTGGGCCTGTGAAGAAACTGCTAGGCAGTCCCTGAGCACTGCGCTGTACAAGTGCCTTAGGAGAGCTTATCCTTAAGGAAGAGAAGTCGAGAGCCAAAACTAACAAACAGGGCCCCTCAAGCGGAACAATGGTCCAGAAAACTCAGCAAAAAAGAAAATAAACTTCATTGGCAGTTTGTTTTTGACTGTTAAGAGCTTAACTACAACTCTATCAAGATTTTTAAGAAGGTAAGAAATTTCACACATACTGCATTCTCACAGCTGCTTGAGAGTTTATAGTGCAAATGTATCATCTTGTCTTGCCATGTCTAATCCACTTTAGGAGATACTTGTATCTTTTCTTTCCAAAGTAAACAGAATCACACCTCTGAGAAAGAGATGAAGAACACTTCCTCTCCCCATCTTCACACCCCCAGGGCCAGAGTTCAGCTTGAGTGAGCTCATCTAGCTCCTCATCAACTTGTGCTAATGCTATCAAAGGGTTTAAAACAGCTGAGATAATGAAGATCAGAAATAAAGACTGAAGCTGTGACTTTTTTTTTACATTCGAAAATATATACATGTAAAATAACCTGAAATACAGTATTTGCAAAAATTTAAAAAATTAACACGTCATTTTAAAACTTAGGAATTGCAATTATATTATCTCTGTAGTTAGCTGCAGATATATTTTGGTTCCCAAAGTACCACGAATCCTAACAGGTAATTAAATTTGAAAGTTAAAACAGAAACATTTATCACGTGACTGGACAACATAAGTTAACTATTGTTCCAGTCCTACACTGGGGTCCCCTTTTTTTAAAAAATAAATCTTTATTTTTTTCTAACTCAAACTAAGCCAGCATTACTCAGAATTGAATCAAAGAGAATACACATCATATGACTAATAACAGATGAAAATGAGCAACAGAAGTAGGTATATATGGTAAATTAAGAATAATAGTATCAACCAATACTGAGAATAAAAAACTATGAAAATGGCTGAATATAATGTTTTCAGTCATATCTCAAATCTGTCCTCAACATCGCTCACATTTCAGTGACATGAAATTAAGGCTAAGATCATCATGTTTGTGAGTTTCATTTTAATTTAACTGAGATACTCATAGTCTAATTTTTTGAAAAATTTGGAACTACATATGGTAAATATAAATCATTCCCCATATGTAGTTCCAAATTTTGTTATATTTTGATATATCAAGAAACATAAGAAGTTAAACAAAACACTGTTCAAAGTAAAATGAAGATGCATCTGTAGATTCACTACAGACATTTCTAAAAGTATAATGCATAGAAATGCATGCATCTATTAACCAGAGAAATAACTGTAGGATTCTCTTCTGTAAAACTTTAAATGGTGAAATGAGGACTCTTAACATTTATTTTTAAACCATCAAAATCTACACATACTTTTTTCCTCCAAACACAAAAAATGTTAAGTGAATTGCTTTATAAACTTTAAGTCAATGTTTTCCAAGCATTTCACAAGCACGACTCTGCTATACTTTTCTTTCAGGACTGCACAGGGCTGCACAGGGCTGCACATGCTTTTAAAGGTTTTTATTACTTAGTCACCAAGTAATCAGTTAGATACCGCATTTTAAGTTCAGATTTTTAACTATCAGTCTGAGTTTCTATTAGAAAGATAATAAAAGAAAGAGAAAAGAAAGGGAATAGGATAAGTTCCTTGAGTTAATGACCAACTAAAGCTTATAAAGCTCATTGCTTAATCATGGATCATATGTCATTTTGCCAAATATTAAGAAGACGTAAGGGACTTTACTACATTATGGGGCTCACAGAGAGCTTGAAAACTGGCATGGAAATATCAAAAGTATTTATAATCTGTATGTGCTTTATGTGAGGCTTTCTGGAAAAATATAGCAAGGTCTCTTTAAAATTATATGCTAAGCCCAAAGGAACAGGAGAGAGCTTTATGCATTTTGCCTCCTTGAATATGGAAAAACCACCTTTATCCTTATGGCCCCACTTACTCTCTTTCATTAAACACCAGGTAATAAATCATGAATTCACTAAATCTCAGTAGTGCAAAGGATTTTAGAAGTAATCCAATTCCACCTTATTCTCTGTGCAGGCGTCTCCAATAGATTATCACCAAGTGGTAATGAGGTAAAGCTGTATTTATAAAGTGCTTAGAACAGTCTCCGCTACATAGTAAGTGACGAACACATGTTCTTTATTTTCTGTAGTAATAGACACTGGACATGTCCAAAGGAATAGAAGTGATATCTCCCAAGAAAATCAGCTGATTTCATCTCTTTTTGTAACTTGTAGTGCTTAAGGACTATTCGTGGCTTAATGACTTAAAAATATATAATGTATGGAAAATTCAGCTATCAATACAAATTTTTGTTTTTTTGAGACAGGGTCTCTCTGTCACCCAGGCTGGAGTGAAGTGGTGTGATCTCAGCTTACTGAAGCCTTGACCTCCAAGGCTCAAGCGCTCCCCCGCCTCAGGCTCCCAAGTAGCTGAGACTACAGGCCTATGCCACCACACCTGGCTAATGTTTTTATTTTTTGTAGAGATAGTGGTCTCACCATGTTGCCCAGGCTGGTCTTGAACTTCTGGGTTCAAGCAATCCTTAGCTTCCCAAATTGCTGGGATTACAGGCCTGAGCCACTGCACCTTTTCTCAAGCAAGTTTTTTGGCAACAACTTGAAAGGCCTCTTGGAACAGTATCTCAATCATGTTAACATGAAATTCTATTATGTTTTTGTTTTGTAGCAAAATACACTTATCATGTTAAAACTTATCATTATAGGATTATAAAACTGTTTTTCTACCTTTACAAGTGCCTTTCGCATTTACCGTGTTTTCTCATGTTTTAAGGTGGGTGAGAACATTACAAGAATTTTGGGGCCAGGTATGGTATGGTGACTCATGTCTATAATCCCAGCACTTTGGGAGGCCGAGGCAATTGGATCACAAGGTCAAGAGATCAAGACCATCCTGGCCAACATGGTGAAACTCTGTCTTCACTAAAAATACAAAAATTAGCGAGGCGTAGTGGTGGGCACCTATAATCCTAGCCACTCGGAAGGCTGAGGCAGGAGAATTGCTTGAACCTGGGAGGCAGAGATTGCAGTGAGCTGAGATTGTGCCACTGCACTCCAGCCTGGTGACAGAGTGAGACTCCATCTCAGAAAGAAAGAAAAAAAACACTTTTTTTGGGCCTGGTCTTCTAAAGTAATATAAAAATCTATTCAACTCTTATTGGCAGAGAAGGTAAAAGCCACTAATCTCAGTTACAATTGCAGCAAATCAATCGCCTTTGTCCCAAATAGTTAAGGTAACTTTCAAAGGACTCTAATCCTCAAAGTAATGAGAAGTTCACCACAGAATCTCATTGCATGCGTGTGTGAATTAGCCCTGTTATTTCTCTTGCTGCCATTACTAATGGTTCTGTGAATTATAGTCCTCATTCAATGTCATAAATAGATCATATGTTCATTTGAAAATTTTTATTGGCTACCATTTTGTTTTAAGATGGCAGACTGGCTCACCATTTAAATTCCAAATGAGTAAAAAAGATGTATACCAATTTTGAGATACTATATTTTAGAAAATTATCCTAGGGCAAACAGAAAGATTATCATTTTTTTAAAAGACTAGATAAAATGAAATTGATGAAGCTAAAATATAGTACTAATTTTGTGAGTCCATAGTAAATAGTGAGTGTACTTCTTTCTCCAAGTAATTTGGAAGCTGAGAAAAAAACTAATTCTAATATTTAATGTAAACTTTTTAACAAATGAATTTTAATAAAAGCTAATTTATGAATGAAATTTATAAGTTATTTGAGTTCCATTTAATCACCAACAGCTTCCTATTTTGAGAACACAAGTGTTCAATTCAGGCATAACTAACCAAATAGAAAGATTTTTAAGATACGTAATTTCACATACAAAATATTTTTTAACTCAGTTTTAAAGTTAACTCTCCCAACTTATCAGATGAGGCCAAGTAAACATGTATTTTGCTAACGTTTCACAGAAACTTACATGAACACATCACTAAAATTCACCAATGTGAGCACTGAGAATGAATAAAGTAAAATGTGCACTTGGTCATTTTTCCTTATGACAGAAACACCTAAATTTTGTAAATAGAAATTAGAAATGTTATCTTAAATAATCAATCCCAAACCCAGCATTCATTTTTAGACTTGTAAAATATGACTAGTATTAAAGTTAATACCTGAATATACAAAGCATAAAATTTTATTCTTGAAAAACATCCCTATGATAGCTATACTTTGAAAGAAATACAACAGCCTCATTAAAGAAAGAAATCAGCACATACTATATAACTTTGCCAATTGTTCTGATACAATAAAAAATTTGAATATTTCTAAACATCAAAATAAATTACCATGAATACTGGAATCCCTGAATAGAATTTTGGTTTACACCTAAATTAAGTAACAACAAGGGTAAACGAATGTCATCCATTACAATATTTGTATGGCCCAATACAATGATCTCTGGCATCCCTTTGGACCATAGACAGCATATTTCAAAATGAAAAACCAATTAAATAAAATCGGTAATTTCTTTAAAAAGTTTCTTTTTTCTTTTTACTTACAAAAAGAATGAAAAAATGGGAAAGAGGACACAGGAAGTTTTGTTGTTTTTGTTTTGGAATACTGCCTGGAAGAAAATACACACATTTGTAGTATTTTAAGATATGCTCTTGATAAACATGTAGAGTTTGTATGTTACTACATTGTTTACTAGAGGCACTCATGATTGTCTTTTGATCCTCACAACCATTCTAAAATACCCAAGACTGAAATATTATCCTCATTTTAGAGATGAAGATGGGGGCTCAGAGATGATCAGAGATTTGCACACACTTGGGCAGCAGCTGAGTCAGGACTGCAACATAAGCCTTCGCTGCCTGACAAACCCATGCTCCCTCCTCTACCCTCACAGGTATGCACTGAATTAACATGGTAAGAATGTAAGTTCAGTCACTGTTTTATTCATACAAGATGGGAGTACATAGTCACAGAGTTGCATGAAATCAAAATTTAAAAAAATATATGAGAATGTGAGTCTAATTTATGTTGTTTGAATTTTGGAGACCACTTAAGGAAATTTCATGAATTCCTTTGAAATAAAAACATTAATTGATCTAATTTAATCTAGTTGAGTACCTTAGAAAAATCCCTTCAATGAATAGAATTTATTAGCAAAAAGCACATGAAATTTTTGGTATGTGATTGTTAACATATTTTGCCCACCTAGTTTTATATATTCATGTGCATAAGCTAAATTAATCTATATTCTTAATTTCTTTATTATCCTATTTTTATAAAGGAACATTTATAAAATTAACCTCATCTTCAAATTATCAAAAATTTTCAATTAATGGGGTTCCAGTTAATGATGTTTAATTAATAGCAGTGGTGTTTTTAGGGTACCTCTTACCTTCATGAAACCTGGCAGAGCAAAAAACCTCTGAGCTTGATCCTGGCCTATTTCCAAAGGTGCTTGATTCCCTGGAGACAAATGGGAGCTAAAGCTGCCACACTAGCACTCCTGAAAATCTTTTTCTGTTTATAGAACCTCAGCTCCAGGCAATTGTGCTTATTCACTCATTCAACCAAAACATTTTGCACATCTACAATGTGCACAATAGTGAAAGGACTGATTGACAGAGGGAGTGTGGCTATTTCTTTTGCATATCCTCTGCCCTCAAACAGCTCATGGCCTAAAAGGCAAACAGGCTTTTAAGTTAGAGTGAACAATACAAGCTAGAATAAAACATATGCTAATTATCAGTTTAAAGCACTTACACGTAATTTTTGAGGGACAGAAATCTGGGAGCAGTTTAGCTGGGTAGTACTGGCTCAGGGTCTCATGAGAACATACCTTGGCTGTCTGCTGGGGCTGCAGTCATCTGAAGGCTTAACTGGGGCTGGAGGATCCGTTTGTAAGATGGCTCACTCCCATGGTTGTTGCAGAAGGCTTCAGTCGCTGGCCACTTGGGCCCCTCCACAGGACTGCCTGAGTGTCCTTACAACATGGCAGCTGGCTTCCCCCAGAGTGAGTGATCCAACAGAGAGCAGGGAGAAAGCCATAGGGACCTTTGTGACCTAGTGCCCACAGTGGCACACTGTCACTTCTGCTATTTTTTTTCTCCCTTTTAGAATTAAGTCACTACAGACCACACTCAAGGAGAGTTAATCTAAAGGGCTCCTCAAGAGGCTCCATCTCTTAAAGGGAGGAATATCAAAGCATTTGTGAACATATTCTAAAATCACCACAAAGACACCCTGGGAATGGGATATAAAATGTATCCTTCTTTACCACTATTCTAGGCATGTTTTCAAAATTAATCATAGGAACATTGTATATGATACTATACATAAATAAAATTATGGATGCACAGAAATGTGGACATCAAAGAATCATCACATTAGAGCCAACATAAAGATATGCTATGGGCTCTACAATAAGATTCATTGGCTGAGGAATGAAGAAGACTAGGGGAAAAATAGACAAGCAGGATTTAGAAGTATAGAAATGTATCATACTAGGGTTTAAATGCAATCCAGGAATTACGGAACTGGATCACCAAACTGAGTACCTGAGTTCACACGGACGCTTGAATTTGATGATTGGCCTTCCTGCCCATCCCTTGGTGACCACCACACATTTATTTTGTGATGCAAAGACTTTATTAACTTCAGTTATTCAATACAATAAGGACACCAGTAGAATCATACTGTGTTAGAAGAGATCATCTCCCAAATTCTCCATTTTACAAATAAAGAAAATGATACCCAGAGAGAGGAAACAGTCATATTTAAGATGTCAGGGCTAGCCTGATAGGAACAAAATGAGAAATCCTGAGAGGAGAGGGCACACAACGGTAAACCCACCTGGCATCCAGGGGCAGTCATCCCTGGGTATCTATGGAGGACGGGTTCCAGAACTCTCACAAATAGCAAAATCCTTGGATGCCCAAGCCCATTAAGTTGGCCCTCTTCATTCACAAGTTCTGCATCCCATCTCCAGATAGGAAGGGGTGACTGGAGTAACAACAGAACAACGCGCGGATCCTCATTTTACCAATATGCACTAACATTATCCTGGGACTGTTCCATATGTCTGAGGCAACTTTCATGCCACATCTGCAGAGTTGAATGCATGTGATAGACTTTGTGGCCTGAAAGCCTATAATATTTCCTATCTGGTCCTTTCTAGAATAAGTTAATTGTATTATTGCTATACCAAAATAGCTTTCTTACTGTAGCTCACACTTCTGGTGATTACCAGATTTCTTTTTCTTTTAAGTTTTTAAACCACCCTCCCTAGCCCTCTCCCACACTCTCACCCCACCCAACACACATACAAAAAAAACAAAGCCCTAAGGTCTGTGGCTTTTATTCAGAAAGAGAGATCCACATGCCACAATTGCTAACTGCTCACTGACACCAGTTCACATTTTTTACGCTCTCAGACTCCTGCATGTTAAGAGTGCCAGATCAGAGGCATCAGGGGCAATGAATCTCAATGGTTAGGACCCTTTTTTCTTTCTTTACAGCATCAGCCACAAGCAATTTTCATCTTTGTCACACTCCATCTGTTTGGTGCATATGGACCAAGTGAGCTACACCAGAACACAAGATGTTGGCCAGCTCAGATAAACAAACATTTACTGAGTGCACATAGAGGGCTTGACATTGTGTTTTGCCCTGGAAATATAAACATGTCACTGTTCTGGCTCTGGAGTAATTTTCCTGTCAAGGTTTTATTTTTTACTGAAAATACCCAACAGTTAATACAACCTGGTGCCCAATGTGAACTTTGACGTCCAGTCTCTTTGAAACCCTCGGATCACATTCCGTCCCAGGCTCCTTTACTGTGCCCAAGCCAGCCTTGCCTGTTCAAATGAAAAATTTTGTCTAATTCCTTCCAGTGGGGTCTGATATTGCAAGTCATAACCTCATCTTAACCCTGTGAATGTCTGTCCATTACATCAAAATTAACAGAGAGTAGTACCTTATTCCCCCAGTCAAATATATTTTAATTAAATATATATTTGAGCCATCCCAGCTCAAATTTGAACCCAAGAAGTTGGGGTCCAGAATCCGTGCTCCTATTCAAGGTATTTCTTTCATGTTATTTTTGATCACACAATCATGCAAGAAAGGTATTATTTTGCCTGTTTTACAAATGAGAAAGAACTGAGGCTTGGAGAGGTGAAAAAAAACTTCCCCAAGTACAGAGCTAAGACTGAAGCAGATGTGTCTGACTTGAAATGTCCTGCCCTTTCCAAAAAGATGTCCCCCTGGCCGTGACACTAGTGGCTGTATATACTGCTTTACAGTTTACAAAATGCTTTGGCATATGATATCTTTATTCATCATGAGGAGCCAGCAATATAGATCTGTTATCTCTACCAGTAAAAATCAAAATTGAGGCTTAGAAATTGAAATAACTTTCATGAAGTTATTTCTTGAAAGAACTCTTAGAATAAACTATGACACAGAAACCAGAATTCTGAATCCAAGTCAAGGTTCTCTTCATTATGCCTAATTGCCTTCCTAAGTTCAAGCTATTATCTATTTGCTGAGTACCCATCACAACCGAAAAGACTACCCCAACTCTAGGCCTTACTGCTTCATGCTGAAAACACAAATCATCATTGCTATCAGATGAACAGGAAGATGAAAAATTAGTATACTAGGGATATAGCTTATAACTGATAGTTGTTAAAGAAAGAAACCTTAAGTTTGGAAAATAATTATATATATTCATGATTAGATATTTCCATCAAATGTTTAGAATATAGGTGATGGCATATCAAGGGTTAAATCTCCCCATCTATAAAATGAAACAGTAGGATCAGATATGTGCTTTCAAACTGGTGCTTCAATGATCCCAACCTGGGAGTTTTTTGAAGGTCCATAATAGCCAACTATTGGGTGGTCTGCCCAGCCACTCCTCTGGGAACTGCAGTGTTTCTGCTGCAGCTCCCTGCTTTGTCAGCCACAGGATCATGACGCATCCAGGACCAGCCAGAGGCTTCTTCCTGCATGGTGGATGACCCAATAATGTGTAAACCATGGTGGTTAGCCAGTACTGTTACGGGGAACAGAGAAAGCTTGTCTATAAACAAAAAGAGGACTGAATAAAATTTGTAGGAAAAAGAGAAAGAAAATTACCTGAATTCCCCAAATGCCGTCTTTCTTAAGACTTTCCTGTTCTTTGCTTATGCCAGCTCATGGTAAGTTCTGCTACTTGCAGCCACATAAACTAGACTTATTTAAGGTGCTGAGAAAGGAGGGGGATAGATAAGGGTTTAGCCCCACATTCTTATTAGTTTCAGTTATGGGTTGAATTGTATCTCTCCAGAAAGGGTAAGTGGAAGTCTTAATCCCTAGTATCTGTGAATGTGACTTTATTTGGAAATAGGGTCTTTACAAGATGTAACCAAATTAAGATGAGGTCATTAGGATGGGCCCTAATCCAATATCACTGATGTCTTTATAAGAAAAGAAGGAGAGGCACAGACCTAAGAGGGGCGAAGGCCATGTGACAATATAGGCAGAGATTGAAGTGCTGCAGCTACAAATCATAGAAAGCCAAGGATGGCCAGCACTCCTAGAAGCTAAGGAAGGATTCCCCTCCAGGTTCCTGAGGGAGCATGGCCCTGCTAACATCTTGAATTTGGATTCCTAGGCTCAAGAACTGTGCAGCAATTAATTTCTGTTGTTTTAAGACACCCAATTTGTGGTACTTTGTTACAGAAGTCCTAAGAAGTGAATGCAGGATTCTAATTAAGATGCTCCGCTTTAAAACATGAAATTGTAAATCCCTGCATTCCATGGTTTTACATTTAAGTTATCTAAAAGTTTCATTTATATAAAATATCTTACTTAGGGTGAAGCTGAAAAAATGAAACTGTGATTTAGTATAAAATTTTCCAGTTAATTTGACTTCTACATGTATATTATAATTGTATAACGACTTTTAATAACTTCTGCTAAAGAGTGTGCTTCTTTCTATTAAAAAAATAATTAATTTTTACAGTTGGGTTAAAAGTCATCTTTTATTTCTAGAATCTCCAAGTATAGGAATAAGGTACATAAATGTTTTATTTAATAGTTTTCTTGCAAAACCCAGTATCTCAGCAAAAGCTGCTGTTAATACTTCAAATTTATCATAACTTAAAAGAGACACAAGAGATACAGTAATGAGAGTACAATGGAGACCTAAAGTAAAATTATTACAAAAAGATCTAGAACATCGTCATCTAAAATTTTTGAAAGAAACGTAAGTTAATGGCCAGGTGCGTCACACCTGTGATCCCAGCACTTTGGGAGGTAGAGGTGGGCAGATCACAAGGTCAAGAGATAGAGACCATCCTGGTCAACATGGTGAAACCCCGTTATCTACTAAAAACACAAAAAGTAGCTGGGTGTGGTGGCACATGCTGTAGTTCCAGCTACTCAGGAGGCTGAGGCAGGAGAATTGTTTGAACCCAGGAGGCAGAGGTTGCAACGAGCAGAGATCACATCACTGCACTCCAGCTTGGAGACAGAGTGAGAGTCTGTCTCAAAAACCAAAAAACATCAAAAAAAAGAAAAGTAAGTTAACTACAATTTATAATAAAATTCTCCTTTTAGAGTCTCAGGAGACCTAATTCTCTCCCCTAATACATGAGCTGACAACATCGGGATCAAACATATGCAGGGTTGGTGTTTATAATACCTGATGCAGGTGTGATGGTTACATTTTTAAAATTGTATTGTAGACTTGTAGGTGGCCAGATAATTTTTTATTCATGACCACATTTTTCTAGAGATGTTTCCAATAAAAAGTGCATTAGAGTTATATTGTGCTTTTCAGTTTTCAAAGAACATTTTAATACATGATCCCACTTGACCTACAAAATTGTGATTCTAAATTAGAGAAGGCAAATATTATCCTCTGTTTTATAGCAGAAGAGATTGATGCTTATAACTCTGCCCCAGGTCATACAACTAATAAAAGGTAAAACCAGGTCTTGTGATTCCAAATCTAAAATGTAGTTTCTAAAAACTAGGCTCTCTATTTGATTCAAATACAGGTTTTGGGTTATTGAGTGGTGGGTTTTTAACTGCAGCCCTCACAACTTCATAAGGAAAACAGAATGATTTGTTTTTAAAATTCACTTTTAAAAAGTGAGTAGGTGCTTTTTTTTATCTTGACATGTTTTCTTTCTAGAAATCCTCATAAACTAAAGAAACTGAAAGAAGTGGCTATAGCTCTGCTGTTCGGTGCCTGTGTTTCAAGTGTTTACCTTAGATCAAGACAACCACTGAGGGATCAGCAGTTCTACTGCCGTGGCTGCTGAAAGAGTGGAAGTGTGCCCATCCAAATGGGAACTCCTCAAATAGAGGAGTGGCCAAGATCATGATAGAAGTGATGTGAAACCCCACAAACCTCCTCCCTCCATGATGTCCTCATGAAGTGAAGAGAGGAGTGGACAGAACTTACAAAATCATGTGTGTTACTGCCTCTTCCTAAATGCGGGAGACATATAAGCAGAACATTCAGAATTAGAAAGGTGGACTTTCTGATTTCACTTTTCTACTCAGGGTCGTGTCTACAAAGGATCAAAATAAGAAGTAGCTTCACCTCTGCCCAAGGTCTTTCAGCATAGGATAGTCACATTTCCAAAGCTCTGCTAGGTCAAGAGGCTACATGATAGGACTACTGTACTTTCCAATGTTCATACAATTAGCTATTTCCCCTCCCTCAAGTATCATCAGTCCCCTCAGAATATTTAGCTTCAAATCTCACAATGACAGTGGTAGCACCAAGATGGAAAATGAACACATCCTTGTTTAAGGACTTCCCTGCACTGCCACCCTCCCATCCACTGAAACCACAGGGAATATTCTCTCCCACAGAGACAGAGAGACTCTCTGGGCTCACCAGATATCATGGAGCCAAAAGTACTCTGGTAGTGCTTGTCAACCTCCTGCTCAGCCCAGAGATCTGAGCTAAAAGAAAGACATGAAGAGGTGTCGTCACCTTCTCTTTCAATCTTGTCACGTATCTATCCATGGAGTAGAAAAAGAACCACTGACACTTGAGAAAGAATTGCTGTTTACAAAGGCAATAAAGATTCATAATATTATACTAATAATAGCCCATGTTGAGTTACAAATATGCTTTGCAAGCTGGCATTGTGTGGAAAAACTAAGTTGTTGTTTTTTGTTTGTTTGTTTGTTTGTTTTTGCTTTTCATATCATCTTTCTAACAAGATCAAAAGTCCTATTCCCATCAGAAATATGCTTAGGGAGGCAAGTATTTCAGCCTTACTAGAGGAGGCACAATCCAGAATGCACCATTATAGCATCTATAATTCTGTGAGCAAAGGGCTATAAAGTGTAAGAAAGAGATACACAATAATAAAGCTGGAAAGACCTTAGGTTATATGGATTTCACTTTTCTCATTTAAGAGATACAAAAATCAAGGTTCCCAGAGAAGTACTTGGAATATATTTTATATATTTTTAAAAGAATGTATAACAGATACAACTTAACCGTAAAAAAGAATAACCTACAGAGACATGCAACATCACGGATGACTCTCACAGACATGGTCCTAAGTGAAAGAGGCCAGAAACACACTGAGGATTCCATTTGCATGAACTTTTGGAACAGGCAAAACTGATCAAAAGTAGAAACAATTGGAACAGTGGTTCCCTGTGGTGTCAGAGGATGGGTATTGAGGAGGTACTGAGTGTGAAGGGACCGAGAGGGCTTTCTGGGAAGATGGAGATGTTCCAATTTATGACACAAGGTGTAGGTTACATGGCTACATCCATTTGTCAAAATGGGACAGTTAAGATTTGTGCCTTTTAATGCATGTACACTTTATCTTAAAAAACTGTAAAGAAAAACAGTCATCTTTCAGTGGTGGTGTGATTAGTAGGTGGTGGGAAGATGGAATGAGAATGGCAGAATGCTGTTAACTGTTGAAGCAGGCATAGGGGTTTACTCTATGGCTGAAAAGTTTTCGTGACATAAACTTGTGAAAGACGAACATGATGAGCAAGGGAAAATTCAGTCGTTTGTGAGCACTCTGTGTACTGGTCCTGGACTCTTTTCAATTCTTTTTGTTTAAAGAAGACAGGGCCTTACTGTGTCACCCAGGCTGGAGTACAGTGGCACAATCACCTTTAAATTCTTTATATTCTTGAGTAACCTTAATGTTTTCAGCTATGTTCTAGGTTGTCTTACCATCTTAGCCTCTCTCCCCACCTTGAGCCTCTCTCCTCACCTTCCTAAAGGAAAGGAGAAACCTGAGAGCCAAAGGAAGCCCGAGGAGCCCACCCAAGGCTTCACATGGGGGCCTGTGAAAAGACTGTGACGCCTCCTGGCTGAGAAGGCAGCTGCCAAATTGCCAGGACACGGATTCTCCAATCAGTGTCACACAGTGTTTGTCCATGAGAAATACTCCTTTTTTGCTCTGTACCTCTGAGATAGCCTAATACCTTTGAAGATTGAAAACGCTTCACTCGCACATAACGAAAGAAAGACAAAATGAGAGGCAATTAGATGGCCCTCTCACGTCTTTTATTATGATGGCCGAAATAAATTATTTTAATCTTTACATTTCTTACCTATTTGTTATTTTAGTCTCAAATCTTAGTTAATGTCGTCCATCTTAAATTAGAATTTACACAATACAAGGTATCAAAGGAGATATTATTGGCAGCATTTCTTTGCAGATATTAATAAATTAGTTGGTGATTCTCCAATGCATCAACTTACCTCCATCTAGGAAGCAGAGTTCATAAAACGTGGCAGTAAGAAGTTATTAATGAGTTTATTTTTCATTAATTTTATATACACTAAAATGTATTTTAACATAATAAACTCAAATATCACAGACCCATCACAGGAGTTTTAAACAAACAAAGGAATGAATTAAATGGGTTGAGTTTGTTTTCTGTTTTAGGGTGAAAGCTACATGATACAAAGTGATCTCAAGGTGCTTTATGTGAATTATCTCACAAGTTGACTTGTGATCCATAAATACACTCTGTAATTGCATACAGTGTGACTGCAAAGATACCTTCATGGCACTTGACCATTTGTTATTAAAATTCCCATCTATTAGCTGTTCCTGCTTATTGCATAACACCAGTAGGTCTTGTAAAACACACATTTACAGGGACCACAACAGCGTTACTAAAGATCATGCTTCAGGCTTGTAAGAATTCCACTGTGAACAAAGATGAGCCATGAAATCACACGTCAGACAGCATCATATCTGACCAGGGAACTTACAACGCAAAATCACGGATGCCGCCCCACATGTTGCTATGGAAATTTTCCAAGAAAACACACTTTAACTTAATGAAATATGCTTTTTAAAAACGAAAATTCATTGAATTGTTCAAGTTCTATATAACTCAAAGTTATATGACCCCTAACTGGGAATATTCCTTTATGAACCAAAGGGAGCTTTCTTTCTTCCTGATAAAAACCTTTAGAAAATCTGTGAACCCTTTCTCTTCTGTTCACAAGTCAACAAACAAAATATGACCTAAGGCTCTCTTATTTTAAGGCCCATTGAAGAGTTCATCAAACTGTGAAACTTCTCCACTAAACACCTGTTTTGAAGACACATACACACAGGTATAGCCATAAAACAAATACATATAAAACAATCCAAAAAAACTGACAGTAATTTAAGTTTTATGAGACAAATATATGTTTTCCCTGAGTCAAAGAAACTATAAGCCTAAAAATTGTCTTATGCATATTGGGATAATTACGTAACACTAAAGGTTAGGTTTTTCTGCTATGACTCTACTTTTGATAACTGATACCTCTGATAAAAGATATAAATTAGGTTAGGCTGATGAAATAGTATACTCCTTAATTCATAACCTTCAAAATCATTAAAAATTGGTACATTGGTACAGAGCTTTTGAGAAATTTCCAGATTCTCAGGTTACAATAAAAATGCCATTATAATTGTAAAAGTAATAACTCTTTCTTTCGTACTGACATTCTGTTTACTTACAGACTGTCCATCTAACCCCCGGGGGTCTTCCATTGAAGACTTCTTCTGAATTATGTATGGGCTATTAGCTGCACACTTCTTCAAAGGGTTCCAACACCCCTGCACCTGTGAACAACAGAGCATCATGCAGTCGTATTAATTGTGTGGCATGCAATTCAGAGCTGGTCTTCACATCTGCAGCTTTCCGTTTACCAGTATGTATACACAAGTCAAGAACACTTACCTTCACTGAATGAATCTTTAAAATAAATATTATGGGCTCACTGTTTATCACAATTTACATGAGCCAAATGTGGCCAAATTATAGCTCAGTTGTGCCTGCTGTCAGCAGCTGCAGCCCAAGGAAAGAAAGGAGGTAGGGGGGCAGGGCGAGCAGCTAAAGAGCTTTCCGCACACATTATTTTTGAGCCAACAGTATAAGAGCTTTTTTCCTTTTCTTCTTTTTTCTTCTTTTTGAATTTAGTTTCTCCATGCTATCTATCAACGTCAGTTGTACCACAATGCAAAGAGGAAATGCTAACAAAGAAATATGATTGCAGTCTGAGCAAGGATGAAAGAGAAAAGCTAGAGTTGAGTGTTTTAGCCTTAGGGCAAGGATATTATTATACTATTTCTTAGCAAGTTTACATTAGGTCACAGTTTCATGGATGATCAAGTCTGTACCTTCAGACTCAACACCTTCAAGAAGAATGGGTTTAGGGGATGCTTCAAAACATGGACAACAAATGTGGTATTTTAAAATAAATTTCTACATGTAGCTATCTTCAAACAGATAATATAGCCATCTAAATGCCATTCTAATTTCCTAACTTTCAGAATTAATTTGTGTGCTCATACTGAAAGAGGTACTCAAAAGATACTCTCAGGCTTTCTTGCTTGGGCTTGGCAACTGAGAAATTATTCACCTCTCACATAAACACGAATGCAGATATTCAAGTATACATGTAATTTTAAGCAAAAAAGTAAAATGCAACCTTAATATTACCCAAGATAAAATTACACAACAGAGAACATGTAGTAGTGCAATTTCAGTATCACTTTTTATAAAAGTACTTGAATTTCTGCATGCTTGCCTGTTAAGAAAGCTACTGCAGTGGGTGGAAGTCAAGAGATTTCAATTCAAGTTCTGACTCTGCCACTAAACAGCTGAATGATCTCATGTGAATAACATAGGCTATCTGAACCTCAGTAGTCTTATCTGGGAAATGAGAAATTTCAACTGAATAATATCTTGCAGCTTTATATTTTACACAACAATTTCATATTTTATAATTTAGTATTTACACCCATAATTTTCAGGTAAAATATTCCAAGCATGGCTTATTTAAGAAGTAATTTTTAAGTCCTAGGAGAATTCTTACTTGTTTGTTTTGCTCATTATCAGTGCTGCAAACATATGCCCAATCCACTGTCAACATAAAGTTGATGCTTTTTGGACAACATAAAACATAAATAACTAGATTCTTAAAATTTAGAGAAGCCACATTAAAGCACTATGTTTTTTGTGATTTTAACAAGAAACAATTTCATAATGTCAAGTTGTGAGTAAATAAAAAACATATAAATGTATTCACGGTATGTCACACCAAAAAAATATAACACTCTATTTTGAATTTTACACAATTGCAGTACAGAATCTTCAAATTCAACAGCATTGCTTTTAGAGGATTCCTTGCATAATTAGAGAAAAGATATTACAGAATATCCTGGACTGTTTTCATTGCTTAAGTTACTCTCAGGAGGCACATTAACTGTTCCAGGCACCAAGGTGGGATTTTAAAATAATGATAATAATCCTGCCTTACATTGGTAAAAAGCTTTACAGTTGACCAAGTGCTTTCACATAAATTGCCCACAGTGCACCTATATGAGGTAAGACAAAGCCCAGTCTCATTCCTCACAGAAGGGAGCAGGTCTAAGACAAAGCCCCCTCTGAGTTCCCATAAATTCCCATCCTCTCCATACCTGTTCTGTGAACACGTTTCAATCAAAAGCTGTACATTTGATATTCCAGGATTATTTCCCATGTGTTTCTTTCCCATATTTCCATATTGAACTTACTGAACAGTTTAAGGTATTAAGAATGGTCAAGTTACATGAGTATGAAAGGTATTTCATTTGTAATTTTATTTCTGCTGAAGATGAAACTATTCTGTACTAAATTTCATGTTTGTTATTGTTTCCTGGGCTAAAAAGAAAAGACAGATTATTGAGAAGTCAAAACAGTCAGCATTCATCGACTTCAGGTAGATGCCTCCAGTAAAAAAGACTACCACTCAAAAATCAAAAAATTACAGCGAGCCATGGACTTTATTTACAAATCCTCCAGTGCTTGCTAAATCAGTATAGTTGTTTCCAGATTTCTACATGTCAATGCAAACGATGAAATATATGACATGACTGGGTCTACTGATATTTAGGAGCCTGGCTCTGGTAAACCTTTAATTCCCTTGCTGGACTTGATCTTTCATGGTTTATAAATAAGCCTGTCTCCATTATAGCACTCATCTAGAGGGATTGCAATTATTTCTTTACCTGTCTCTCCTGCTAGACTGTAGCTCCAAGAGGGATAGGACCATGCCTTACTCTCTAGTTCTAGTCACATATGGCACTCATTAAGTATTCTGAATGAATGAATAAAATGAATACATGAATGTTGTTGATACATGACAACTTTTGAATACTTGTAAATTTTGAGCTAGAATTAAGTGGGCAGTTAAATGGTGGTGCCATCATTCAATCAACTTAGAAAGCATCCACCAAATTTCTGGCCCTGATCTTTATTTCGAATATCCTAAGAAACAGGCTCAAGCAAAACTGGTGACTTGATATTTATCTATCACCTACCTGCCTGCCTACCTACACACATAGAGACTAGTCTATGTCATCAAACTCTATAGACATACACATAAGCATATATGGAGGTGAACTTAGACGCGAACTTCTTAGAGGCTTTGTTTAAACCTAGGAGTGGTTTCTAGAAAAGGAGAAGACTAGACCTGAATAATCTAGGTATAGATTAGGTAGGGGGACACACTGATAGAGGATTAGTGGGATGACATTTGTTTGGGGAGATATGTGGAGTACCAGAGGCAGCTGCCTTGGTGTCAGAGGTGCCCCTGCAGACAGGTGCCATAAGTCTGGTGGCTGTTACCCATTCATAGACCAACACCTTGTCAAAGCAGGAAACTGGGTTAATCACTCACTTATGCATCTACCCAAAATGGCCAAATCCTTTACTTACCCACTTTTGAGTCAACTATGACAGTACCCTCCAGAGGAGGGGTGCCCCTTGGAGTTGTACACAATGGAATCCTACCTTTCTATTGGTCACTGAAGTGAAAGTTTTCTTCATAAAGAAACAGGGACTAAGAGGCATCTAGGGCCCTGCCTACCAAGTCTAACATTCTGGGTTATTCACCCTAAGCATAGACAAAAAGCCTCTTCCTGAAATGTGCTGCATTATCCCCTTAAGTAGAAAAAAAAGGGTCAGCTGAAAACAAACAAACAAACACACTGAGAAAAAGCTGCACAGTGTTAGGCCAGACATGCGTTTAATGATAGCCCAACTCTCCATATTTTGTAGCTATATGAGGCTACCTAAGAAGAGCAGAAAGTGGCATGCAGCCCCTTCCAGGCCTCCACAACCCACAGGAGACATAGTAGGGGCACCCACAGCTACAGGTGGTAGAGCTCCTGACTGGCATTCACAGTACCAAGCCAGATGACTGCATGGGCATCTGTGGCTGAGCAGAATGGGCAGGTGGCATGAGGAACAGCAGAAGGCCTCCCAGACAACACGGAAAGAGGAATGATGTCCACATTTGAATGGATCTTTCCAAAACCTTAGGGAACTCTGCCTTCTTCAATCCTACCCTCAGAGAAACCCAGCTAGGGAAAGCGGAGGAGAACTTAGTCATGGTCTTTGCTGACCATGAATGAAGGGGATGCTTTAGAAAGCAAGATTTTGGACTGTTACTGAAAAGCAAATTTTGTTAGGTAATCTCACCTGATACAGGAATAATGGAAGTTTTAGGAACTGTCTTACATTTGCCACTCTAGAGAGAGTGGGTTGGAAAGGAGTTGAAATCACATCCTAGCAAACAAACTATGGCAATAAATGTTAGATTTAGGTACTGATCAAACAGCAGGAAAACATTAAATTGAGACTATAATCTGACAAACATTTGCAATAATACAAAATCCCCCTTGGGGGCCCAGAAGCCTTAGGAAGTTGGGCCACTGGTGATGACATTGTAATTATACTGATAAGAGTTCAGCGGTGCATATTTGGAAGTGATATTTTATCCCTATCGCAATCCATAAGCCTACTAATTTTCAAAATACAGAACATTTTTAAACACAGAAACTTCAAAGTACATAAAATAAAAAATCTAATCTGTGCATTCCTGCTATGATTTAAACTCTCCCTGGGCTGCCAATCTTTCTCCCCAATTCTACAAACAGCCTCTACTCCTTAAAAAAGAAAAAAAAATACACAAAAGAACTCTGAACCTAAAGTTTGCCAGATTAAGTTAAATCCATATACACCCTACACAGATACATCATTTTTATTCCATTCATCAGCTAAAGCCAGGCAGTCGATAACATGAGCAATAGCACCCCATTGTACAGGTAAACCTTATCTTATTTTTATTTTAGTTCTAGCTCACCGCAAACATCCTGGCTATTTTCAGAACAAAAGATTGGGAGAAGAAAAGTTGGAAAAAGTGTAGATTATGGTGACATGAAGCAGACAGAGAAAGGGTCAAGCCAGCCAGGCCATTGGGACAGACTTCTCAGGTTGAAGAAAAATAGGATGGGGGTGGGGGTGGGGGGTAATATGCTTGGGAAGAAAATAATATTTTTTTTAATTTTGTATATGACATGTATTTTAATATTTCCTGCTGATTTTGAAAAATGGATTATATTTTAGATGCCACATTTTTCATCTCTAATGAACCAGGGACTCATCAGATACCGTTAATAACTTGTGGCTCCTTGGATGAAAGAATATTTTCATTACAACACACCATCACTTTACTCCTTGCCTTCTCACCAAGTGCTGAGTTTTCTAACATTCCTGAGAAGCAGAAGGAAACTAGTGGTTGAACATTGCTTTATAGAAAAGAAAAGGGCTATTCTGAAATAAG
Source organism: Cacajao melanocephalus (assembly GCA_963573385.1). Classification (NCBI taxonomy): domain Eukaryota; kingdom Metazoa; phylum Chordata; class Mammalia; order Primates; family Pitheciidae; genus Cacajao; species Cacajao melanocephalus. The sequence goes on along the minus strand of CAUYLG010044331.1, from coordinate 70,478 downwards.
TCCCCAGAAGACTACAACTACAGATTGAATAAACATATCAAATCAAGGGGTTTCTAAGAAAATTTACAAACAGAAGCCTGCAGTGAAATGAACCATTGGATAAATGACCTCCAGAGCTCTACTCAACTCACTACTTCTTGGCTCCAGAAGCCACAAGGTGCCATGTCTGTCACCTCTTCTGTGCTTTCTTCGTCTTCCGAAGGAATTTGGTTATATCAAAGAAACAGAGATTGGGCATACTCAGATGAGTGAGACTCAGAAACCATATACTCATCAGTCTTTCAAATAGTAAAAAGGGTACATCCCAACCACTGAAGCTGTTAATGAAAAAAAAAGTTGTTTTCTACCTTGGGGAAAGTCTTAGCTGTAGATGTGGTTTCTACAGAAATAAATGTGTACATCAATATCTTTTTATAAACTTTCCACTAATTTACTGGTACTGCTGATTTAAAGTTTTAAGGATGAAGCCTGTTTATAAAGAACAGACAGGCTTCAAAGTAAATATGACCAGATTTCTGCTTCTACCATATGTGACTTCCTTCTAACCTCATATGGAAAATGCTAGGCAAGTAGAAAGTCAGATGAACTGATGCTAATTAGAATGACGACATGCTTCAAACTATATTTTCAAGAACATTAAACTTGCAAATTATTTTAATATAGCACTTACTATGTGAACAACATTAAGAAAACTCTAAATAAGTGCCAATTGATTATGATTGGTGGCACACGCATAAGAAATTTGAGGAGTGGCATGTACACAGCTTGAGAACCACTGTCCTATAAAGCCTGTATGTAATGAGAAAATTCAGGGAACCAAGAGAAAATAATCTAAAACAAAACTTAATCACACACAAGAAGCTTTGCAATTTTACTAGGGTGATATACTGATTCTGCTGCATCCACTGAATTCAGGGCATTGCTAGTCTTCCTCAAATGCTTTGATACAATATATTACAGAAATAGCTTCTCAGCCTACTAAGTCTGTAGGATAAGTTTTAAAATAACAAGCTGCGAAACAAGCAGTGGCAAACAAAACTGCCTCCACTCAGTTGTTATTTTTGCTGCTGTCCAAATTAATGACTACCCCTAAATGATGAATTTTCTTACTTTATTCAAAAGGAGAAGAGATAAGAAATATGTACTCCTTTGCTTTTTTTTTTTTTTTAACTTTTAAGTTTAGGGATATATGTGCATGTTTGTTATATAGGTAGATTTGTGTCATGGGGGTTTGTTGTACTTATTTCATCACCCAGGTATTAAGCTTAGTGCCCATCAGTCATTTTCTTGATCCTCTCCCTCCTACCACCCTCCACCATACAATAGACCCCAGTGTGTGTTGTTCCCCTTTATGTATCCGTGTGTTCTCATCATTCAGCTCCCACCTGTAAGTGTGAATATGCATTATTTGGTTTTCTGTTCTTGCATTAGTTTGTTAAGTATAATGGCCTTCAACTCCATCCATGTTCTTGCAAAGGACGTGACCTTATTCTTCTTTTGGCTGCATATTATTCCATGGTGTATATGAACCACATTTTCTTTATCCAGTCTACCACTGATGGGCATTTAGGTTGATTTAATGTCTTTGCTATTGTAAATAGTGCTGCAGTGAACATACACGTGCATGTGTCTTTATAATAGAATGATTTACATTCCTTTGGGTATAGTCTCAGTAATGGGACTGCTGGGTTGAGTGGTATTTCTGTTTTTCAGTCTTTGAGGAATCACTACACTCTTTCACAATGGTTGAACTCATTTACCTTCCCACCAACAGAGTATAAGCATTCCTGTTTCTCTGCAACCTCACTGGCATTTGTTATTTTTTGACTTTTTAATAATAAACATCTGACTGGTATGAGATGGTATCTCATTGTGGTTTTGATTTGCATTTCTCTAATAATCAGTGATGATGATCTTTTCTTCATATGATTTTTGGCCACATGTATGTCTTTGGAAAGTGTCTGCTCATGTCCTTTGCCCACTTTTTAATGGGGTTGTTTTTATTTCTTGTAAATTTGTTTAAATTCCTTATAGATGTTGGATATTAGACTTTTGTCAGATTCATAGTTTGAAGACAATTTTTCCCGTTCTGTAGATTGTCTGTTCACTCTGTTGATAGTTTCCTTTGCTGTGCAGAAGCTCTTTAGATCTCACTTGTCAATTTTTGCTTTTGTTACAATTTCTTTTGGTGTCTTCCTCATGAAATCTTTGCCCATTCCTATATCCAGAATGGTGTTCCCTAGATTTTCTTCCAGGGTTTTTATAGTTTTGGGTTTTGCATTTATCGTTTACTTTTATCTAGAAAGATCTACCACCAAACACCTCCTAATATGTTAAAAATATACCACAACAACTTGTCCATGATGGAAAGCAAACAGTGGTTACTGGAGCAGAGGTTGGGGGGTGATGAACTGCAGAGTGGCCTTGAGGGAACTTTTTGGGGTATTGAAAGTATACTGTATCTCAAGGGTATTGTTTACATGGGTATATATAATTGTCAAAACTCATTGAGCTATAAGCTTAACAAAGCTGAGTTTTAAAAATATGCCACAACTTACATTCCTATAAGTTATCAACCTTTTTTTCCGGTACCATCAAGGAAGAAAAACTGTAGATTAGTTTCTGATAGATGGTGACTGCCTTCTTCACTGGGCATAATATCTAGCCCTTGACTTTCCAAATTAAACATGATGTTAGTGCTGATCTTTGTTTAGGTGTTCATCCACCAATATCCTTCTCAAATGCAGGTGAGATTTATTCCTACTTGAGTAAATCATATAGTTCAACATCCAACAATATTCATCTTTAGGTGTTGAAATGAAGAAGGGACTGCAAAACATATCTTCTTTAAGAGATGAAGATTAGAAAACATGTAATGTTCTTTAATATTAAGGATCGATTGATGTGAAAATAACTGATATGATCCCATAGGTTTAATTTTTTTAGTATTTAAATCAGGAAAGAGAAAATAAATGCCCTCTTGCTCTACTCCAACATCCATCTCCAACCTGTGATAACCATGACTCAAGTTTAGCAAAGCAGTTTCCTCATTTCCTGGATGCTGACTCTTACTTTTCATTGCTTCTTGACCAGAGTAAGGATTGGCTGATGGAATTAGACTGCAGGACTGCAGTCTCAGGGGCCAAAAAACCAAAAATAAAAAGACAGTAATGGAGAAAGCATTAAGCTGTCAGAAAAGAGGCCCTGACTCAGGCTTTCTTTGAATTTCACTCTTTCCTTAAAACCAAAGGGCAACTCACATTAAAGAAAAGCTAGAAAGGTTCAAGAAATCGGTCTCCCCTCAATACTATGAGAAAAAAAGTTAATGGGTGGCATAACATGATGGAAATATACATGGCAAAGGCTGTCATGATGGGGTCACAGAAGGAAGTCATGGAATCCGAAATTTTATCTAGGGCAGGCATCACCTGAAACATCCTTGGCAGAAAGCCAATCTGCTTCTGCATGAACAGTTCTGGGAACAGAAACCCACCTCCTAAAAGCTCTTAAAGACTGACCTTCCTGCTCTGGACCAGCTTGTCAAGCCACCTGGACCAGAGCTGGAAGTCTTTAGGAGGCTTTTCATATATAAAACTGAAATCAAATCATGAAAGCCCTCTTCTCTAAGGTTAATTTTTCTTCTGTACCAACACAATATTTCTTTTTTGGGGGGGTGGGGACACAGCCAACCAACACAATATTTCAACATCCTTCCATACAAAATGGTCCTTGAAATATTTGAAGATTACAATCTTTCCTAAAGACTCTGCTCTCTAGGCCTGAAACCTGATTGTACATTTCTTAAAATGAGTTACTTAACTTTCTGATCCCCCTCCAGAGAACCTACCTGTTGGTCAATGACCTTTAGATCTGAACACCATTGGCACCTACTGAGCTTAGGGGCACTCAAATGCGCCTGTAAATGGACTGTTTTCAAGTAGTAATTCCTCTGTTCTATATTTGGGAAACTGATTCATTTCTGTGAAATTCTCATCTTGCTAGTTTCTGCCTATCAGTCAAGCTCACTCAGATTCTCTTTGACTCATGATTTCGTAAGCCAATGACAGGGATATCCATCCCAGTTTTGTGTAATATGCCAACCTAAAAATCATCACTTTAGCTTTCTTCTTTCAAATCACAGATACCAATGATGAAGGGGAGAAAGCCAAAAGCAGAGCCAGTCTGGATGAGCCAAAGGGTAGACTGAAAACTCAGGGCAGTAGGGTAGGGCTTTAAGTCTGTATCTCTGGCACTTATCAACTCTATAATCTTGGAAATATCAACTAGCCTGAACCTGTTTTTTTATCAGTGCAATGGCATTAATAGGATGGAAAAGACTGATGATGCATTCTACACATAGTACATGCTCAATAAATATGTGTGAGTGGATGATAAGCACTTCATAAAGGATAAAAGGTCAAAAAACCATAATGCAATACACTCAGTTGCCTATTTTTATATCCAAAAAAGTAGCTATATCATGTAACTTAATTTCCTAAGAAAAATTAGACACTTTTAGAAGTTGCATTTCAGGTTACTAAGATAACAATCAATACTGTTATTGTAACACCTTTCTCTTTAATTATCTTTTGTATACATCTCAACTTCTTTATAGGCAAAATAATTCCACTATTAGATTTTTTTTCATAGTTCTTATTTTGTTCCCTGTTTTAATTGGCACTTCTCTCTGCTTTCTCTCAAAGACCTTTACACTTCTCTCTGCTTTCTCCAATGGTGACAGAAGTTACACTGTGCTCTCTCTTGAGCAGGGAACCGGTCTCATTTATTTTCATTTGGTCTGACATTCATGCCTGTTCAAATCTAGCCCCAGCTACCATCCCAGCACATCAGTGTCTACCCTAGGCCTCTCCTGCTCACCTGCAGCTATCCCAGACTATTCCCAGATGCCCCTGGTGCCAACAACTCTCCACCTGGCCAATGCCCCTTCCACCTAGAGTCCTACAGGGTCTCCAAGTCTCATTCAGGCCACTCCTCCAGGAAGCCTTGCACACTTATTTTTTTTCCCATCTGAGCACCAGTCATATTGATTGGGTCACAATTGTCCACCAGACTGCTTGCTCTTTCAGTGCAGAAACCATTTTTATCCATGTAACAAAATGTCTGGTATATTGGACATTTTGCAATAGTGGCTGAATGAACAACTAAAAGGACAGACCCAGGACAATGAGGGTACTGGGGTCTCTGAACAGGATGGAAGAATGCCTTCATTGACCAACATGGACATCCTGCTCTTACCTTATTCCTATACTCCGCACTCATAGCCAGTATCCTCTGTGCTTAGTAGACACCTTCTACCGATTCTTTTTTATTTTTATTTTTTGAGACAGAGTCTCACTCTGTCACCCAGGCTGCAGCGCAGTAGCGCGATCTTGGCTCACTGCAACCTCACCTCCCCGGTTCAAGCAATTCCTCTGCCTCAGCCTCCCAAGTAGCTGGGATTTACAGGCACAGGCCACCACGTCCAGCTAATTTTTTGTGTGTGTTTTTAGTAGAGACAGGGTTTCACCGTGTTGGCCAGAGTGGTCTCGAACTCCTGATCTCAGGCAATCCACCTGCCTTGGTCTCCCAAAGAATCCCGGCCGGATTCTTTTGAATATATAATCAGTTCACACTTCATAGCAGATTTCAGTCCCCCTCCCACTGGAATTTTTTAAAGATGCCTTTAGTTTTATGAGGTGATTTACCTGTGTAGCATTAGTCAGCCTTGCTACCACCACAACAAAAGTCTGGTGGGCTTTAATTAACACAAAGGAAACGACATAAAGTGTTTACACAGCAGGCATTATTCCCACCCACCTGTCCCCAACTCTCATGAAAGGTAAAGCAGAGACCTTGTTTATTTTTCTTTACTTTCCTAATTATTTGCTGAAATAATAGTTATCTGAAAGTAGACTCTTCCAATTCATCTCTACTTCTTTTAACTCGCCTCTTTGACTTGGGCCAAGCAAACCACTTTTGGCCAAAGGAAAGAACGGGCCAGAAAGCGCTAAAACTAAGTATCTGCCTTCCCCAGGCTGCCCTCCAAATGTTTCCCATTACTGCAGCTTCGAGCGCACGCACGTGTCTAAGACAGCAATCACAACATCAAATCAGGCCAAGAGGACCCTCCCCTACGTCCCCCGACTTCCCAATCAGTTACCACCTCCCCGAAGGAAAACAAACCCGCTCCTGACACATCCCTCCACGTGCAGCGCCCCGACGCCCTGGGCCAGGGGCTGCCGCGTCTCTCCCCTGCCGGCCTCGGCGCAAGGCCCCATTATTGCGCGCGCCCCGCGCCCTTCCAGGTGGCTTTGCGTACCTGGCGACGGCGCCCTCGGCCTCGGAGGCGGCCCGGGCGTGCTGGGGCGCGGGCGGCGCTCGCTGGGAGTCCGGGCGCCCCTCAGCCGCTTCCCGGGCGCCGATGGCTGCCCTCCTGCCCCGGGGTAGGGCCGCGGGCGTCAGCCGCCCCGGGCTCTCGGCCGCCTCCTGGGAGCCCAGGGTCAGATTTAGTTTCACAACAAAGTCTCCTAGTCACCGCAACCCAACTGGAGGCCGAATCTGGTGGGGCGGGGCGGGAGCGCGGCGGCCGCTGGCCACGGTGGGAAGGGAAGCGGGCGCGGGGCTCGGGGGACCCCGGGGGCCCCCGGGCAGCGCGGCTGCACTTACTCGTGTCACTACTGCGGCGACGCGGGGCTGAGGAACCGGTTCTTCCAAAAGCAAACCGAAAATGGGTAACCGAGAGGCCGGGGCAGCGCTAAGAGGGGTTCCGCCTCGGTGTTTAGGGTAAAAAACCTGGCTCGGGCTTCCAGAAATTCGAGCCAGCGATGGCTTTTTCTTTCTTTCCTTTCTAAATGCGCCTGTGCCTCCTGTCGAGGGGCGCCCTTCCCGCGGCTCCGAATGCACAGCGACACCAGGGCTGGCGCTGGAGAGGGAAGCCCTCTTCCCGACACCCCTAGACCTCCCCCGTACCCCCCAGGCCCTTTCCTGGGTCCGACGCCCCTCCGCTCTGCAGCAGGAGCCTGGGCCTGCTGCCCACTGCCCCCCGGGGTGTCTGGGACGCCTGGCCCCTGCAGCGTTTTCTACAGGAGAGGCCTCAGAAACAGAAGGAGGGGGTGGTGGGTTAGCTCTGTCACCGCGAGGGAGTTAGGTGTGCCTGGAGAGGTCCTGAAGGGAGGATGGGTGGAGTGATTTGGTGATTTGGGGCCAGGGGCAGTAGGTTGGATGTAAAGGAATATTCGGTCAGCCTGAAACTGATGAAAACATCTGGGATTAAAATAACTTTAGAAGTGATCTTAAAGGTATGTATTCTAACTTCTTATAGATAGCAGAACTGAGGCCAAGAACGGTAAATGTCCGGCAGGGGAGCCTTGACTAAATGTCCAGGCCTAACCTATTATCCTGTCTTTTAAACTTTTTGTCTTTCTTTGCACCAAGGGGTGTTTTGGGAGGATAGGGGGAAGGTTCTGTAACCCCAAGTTTCCCCTGTCTCTGTAACTTAAGGGGAGCTGAAGAACCTTTATTCAGCCTGCAAAGTATTTCAGCATTGGATGAAGCATCCATTGCAAGCCAGTAATCTGAGATGTTCCTTCTCCAGGAATTTCCTCTTACTTGATTGGGGAATCCAATCAGGAGCAGTGAAAGATACGCAAATACCTTGATGATTTGCTCTTATAAGGACTCATCAGTTCTCAGTGAGCATCAGAATGTTGGCTCTTCTCTCCCTCCAATGAAATCCCTTCCCCATCCCCCACTCAATTGTTCACATCCAATGAGCTCATGTAAGCAAAACGGCCTTAGAAAGTAGAAAGCATAGCATGAATGCAGGTATTATTGTACATACTCTTTCAAAATTGTCTAAATTCACACGCTTTACTGTTGTTTCTGTCAGTCATCGAGTATCTGTTGACTTGTGCTAGATGCCATGAAGTTAGAGTCAGAACAATGAGATTGAATCCTTCACCTTCAAAGGCCACAGATTATAGATTCTGAGATAAGACCAACACACAGGAAATAATCAGAAATCTACACAAAGACTGATTTTTTTTTTTTTGGTCCTAAACTGTTGAATACTTTTATGTTTTCAGACCCAGAAACTTTACAAAATAGACCATGTGTATTGGGTTAGGGAGACTTGATGTCGAAGTCAATGCATTGATAAACTATGTTAACCCAATAAGACCCCAATACCTTCTCCGGATAGAAATATTAACCAAATTATCCAGCTGATGAGGATGGCTTTTCCTTTTGGAAAAGGAATCCATTACTTACGCTTTCTACCTATTCATAAAGAATTACTATAACATAAAAAAGCAAATCCAGAGACTCTTAAAAGTGATCAAAATTTTATTTAGGGGGGAGAAAAAATAACCCAAAGCTACCAGATACAGTGCTTGCTAAGAACTTACCAAAGGCAATGAGTTTCTCGTGTCAAAGACTGCAGTAATACTATTTGCAAATCATATTTTAAAAATCAATCTATATAATTCAGAAGTAACATCACCTAAAATTTTTGTGTATTAATAGACGAATTATTTTGATACTTTATCCTAGTATTCTTAAAGTTTGAGATAACAATCCTCAAAGCAAATATCTGACCATTTTATTTTTATAGGGAAACCCACTCTCTCATGGTCTTGGATAAAAACCGATCTAAATGGTGAACCAGTTTCTGAATTTGAAGGTGTGGAGAATTATTTCATCACTCTTTCAGAAAGACCATAGATTAAAATATTGGCAGTAGTGGATTCAGAAGATAGAGTCATATTCAGAATTTTTTATTTAGGAAAATTATTTGCACAAAGCACATTTATCTTAGCACAGTATAAAATTCTTCATATTCTCCGAAACGGGAGTAGCAGGAGCCAATTCATCCACTGTAATGTATTCCAGACACTTGCTGGAATAAACAATGCTCTTGAGCCCCTCAGATGCAAAGCCAATAGGGAGCTGTTGACTACTTGAGGTTTTTACACATCACTCAGCCAGATCAGAAATTCAAATCCCAAATCAGTCCCAGGCACACAGTGTGGATTTATAGTCCTGCCTGGGTATAGGGTCACCACCTGCAAATGAGTTATACCACCCAAGATGGGTTTATTTTTGATTAAAGTATACTTAATTTTTAAATTTTACATGAATACAAGTATGAATACAATTTTCAATAAAAATTTAAATGTCCTTTGCAACACCAAGCCAAAACAAGCTAGAACATATATTCATAATTATCCATCTGAGATATTTGAGTTTATATACATATATTGACATAGACATAAATATAGATATGTTTATCTGTAGAATTTCCATGTGAGTAACTAGAATATGCCATATGGACTCAATTATGCATCTGTTGGTTTATATTGGACTTAGAACATTCAGCTGTTTACATATCATAAAATGTTAATCCTAACTGCTATCCTAACCTACATTATATATCATAAAGAAATTACAATGGTTTTTTTCACATGAAGACAAAAATTGCTGAAGTGTAGAGTTATACTCTGGCTAATGGCATAAACACAGAACACGTGACAGAAAAGTACATTTAAACTCGAATTCTATTCATATTCTCAAATTCAGACCTACAAAAGGCAAAGGCCAAACATCAACAAGAGTTTTTAGTACTTTGAGCATTTATACTCTCCCTACACTAAGAGGTTAGGTATGTTGTAATCAGTCCCAATTCAAAAGAAATTCTCTCTCTTTCTCTCTTTGTCTCACACACGGACACACTTTGAAAATTTCTTCATTATTTAGTTTGGCAATGTAATTTCCTATAGAAAAACTTGCCAAATGCACCTAAAAGGAGTTATTCTTAAGAAGGAGAATGAAGATGCAACCCTTTAACTGAGATCAAGGTTTATTCCTGAGCATCAATGAGAGAAGACTGGACCATGTGGGAACAGCTTAGAGTGAAGCCAACTCCCCAGGTACGAGTTACGAATTTTCTTATATACAGAAGCAATTTAAAGAAACAATTTTGAAAAATCATTTTTTTCCAACACTGGGCTTTTTTTCTTTCATTTAGCTAAATCACTCAATATGGTGAGGAATTATGTTAACTCTTTCAGTATAAAGTGCATCTCTTCAGTCTAGAGAGCATTAGTTGAAGGGACTAGAATAATAACGCCAACAAAAGTTATACTAAGACTAAAGATACAATCTCTAAGCTCTTGGATCTTTATATTATAAATAAGTACATGTACTCTTTACGGGAATATGCTGTAATCTGAAAATTAATTTCTATGCCCATTGATCCTCTAAAATATGTATGAACTAAACTAGGGAGAAGTTCACTCACTAGGTAGGAACTTATTACTTGAGACATAAATTGTGACTTTTTTGCCCAATTTCTTATTGCATTACGACTGGTTTTCTAAAGCAGCTATTGTTGACTAACATTAGGAAGTAAATTTCCCCATTAAGACTTCTAAAGGACAGATTCTTTAATTATACCAGGGATTTGGGAGGTATGCAGTGAAAGGATCTGGGGTGAAGGGAACAAGCTTACTTTTATCTTTTGTCACTGACAGCTTAGGAGACCAAGTGAGGAATGCAACACTAGGATTCTTGGCCAGATTTCCACTAAAGCAAAGACGTAAGGTTAATTTTCAAGTAATGTTTTACCTATGTCTTATAAATAATTACTATGCTAAACTTTATGTTTAATTAACTAAAAAGTAAAATCTATTTTGTTGAACATTTTCTTTTAGTGAATCAAAGTTACTGGGATAAAGTGTTTCTGAATATTTAACTTAATTTATCTAATTTTTATTTTATCACTTTTTTCTCTTGGTGGAAATATGTATACATATATATGTCTATACATTTTTGTTGTCATATATATGCCTATATATATGCTTTTTGTTGTCAGCTGTTACAGGTAAAACTTTCCTGAACTTTCAATTCACTTTTATCCAGATTTTTCTATTTATTACCATATCCATTTGTGAGCTGACATTTACAAAAATGATATTTAACAAGTGCTTTTGGGGAATATGATTACTCAATATATCAGTCACATGTTCTCCCTCTCCCCCTGAAAAAGGCAATGGTTCTTTTAAAATGTCTACATCATATGACAAACAAACATCAGATTTATTATTTTTTCTCACAACTTGGGAATTTTAAATATAGCACTTTTTTCTTCAAGAATAAAATTGCAGGTAAATTTTAAAAATAATATTCATCATTTTGCTCTTCCAGTACGGTTTAGAACAGAACTGCATGCTCCACAAGTAAACCCTAATGGCCAGCAGAAAGGAAATGCTTCAAAGTTTGACTCACGAAGAGTGAACCTCAAGTTTATGACTTTTAGATTATATTTCCCCAGACATACTACTTGCACTTATCTAGGTTAAATCTCATTTGCTATTTCCTGACCATGCTTTTGGCAGATTGCTGATAATACTTTTGTTGACTTTGGTTTACAGTTGTAAATTACTGTTAAACTTTTTAAAAAGAAAAATCTATTTCATTCTGTGAGTTCTGTCTTCATGCAAAAACAAAACTAAACAGGTATACCCTTATTTTACAAAGGCCAGGATATGAAAGCTTGGGTTCATCAAAAAGATGTGACATTAAAGGTTTTATTCTATAAAAACACAGGCTGGATGGAGGCCCATTGAGACAAAACAAGCAGCTCTCCGTTGGCCAACAATAAGCCTGAAGAGTAGTCCTAGAGGTAGCAGTAAAAATAATTGTCAGACTTGCCTTGTATGCCAAACCAAGTACCACCAAAGTGCCAAAATTGATGCCAAAGGAGTAGTGGAAAGAAGAAAGCTAACAATACATTGTTTGTTTGATAAGTATAAAACATTTAGAGTGAGGAAAATTAAGTTTCCAACATGGTAATTGTCTTCACTTCTTAACATATAAGAAGAAGCACTGAAAAGCTATTTTGGGTAATGAAAATCTAAGTGTCCTAGAATATTAGTCAGATAGAGGGCTGAATTGCTGATTGGGGTTGACTTGTTTTCTTTTGTTGTCTGTTTGTTTTCTGTTTTTATTCCTTGCCTCCATGTGGTTTCTCTTCTAACAGGAGATATTTTGTGTGTATTGTTTGGCTAGGGTATTCTATTTTTATGAAATAAACGCATTATTCTTAAGCTATCCTTTAAAGAAGAAAACTGAAAATTGCTTTATAGCATCACTTAAAACCAGTGCTCTTACCTGATATTAAACATATGTATAAACTGAATCATAACTCAAAACCATATGTTTGTGGTGAGTTTGAAAGAAGGAACTCCAAAGGATAAATTTTATCATTTGTTTTTCAGAATGCACAGTGTACTAACAACTGTTGGCCATTTTATTCTGAAATATTTGTCCCAGGATTTCACTTAATTTGCTGAAGATGATGAGGTAAATGGCTAGCCCAAATTTTGCCTAAATCTAACATAATACAGATACTTTCCTTAAAATCATAGAATGTATGTATGTAAAAGGAAAACTCAAATCACAACAGCTAAGGAAAACTACTGATCAGGTGGGACAAAATGTTTGTTGGAGTAAAAACCAGTTATTCATACACTTACATATGTAAACAAGATAACATGAATCCTGTGATCACTGCAGTGTGATCCCTTCTAACAATTTTTACTCTTTAAAGTTCTGTATAACTCCTTAGCAGTCTCAATCACTAATTTAATAGGTCTGGGTCGGGTCCCAGCAACTCGGGTAATTCTTACATGCAAGCAGATGCAATGACATCCACGGAGGCAAAACGTGGCGTGCGTTTGTTTACCTGTACTCTGTGCTGTTAGGAGTGGATTGCCAGTGAGGCCAGAAACCGGGATATGAACGCATGTTGAAAATTAATTGTGAGCTAGAAATGCTGATCAAATAGTTTGCATCACAAAGAAGTGTTTGCTGTTCAAGAAATACTGCAAATGTGGTTGCAAGGATCAAAAATGAATGGCTCATTTGATGTGAAAATTGAGCTTGGGAGTGGGGGGACAGAGAGAGAGAAAGAAAGAGAGAGAGGGGTCGCCCGCAGGTCTGTGGCGACTTGGGAGGAATCCTATGACCAAAAGACCAAGAAAAGACTTGAGCCCAGTTCATATAGTTAAGCAAAATTCACCTCAGGTAGGAGGATTTTCTTCGTCGATTTCACCTTCACTCTACGGAAATCTAGCTTCTTATGCAAGGCTTATCTCGTTTCTCAAGCCTAAGACGCTGGTGTATTTTGAGGCAGTCGCCTAGAAGTCCTGGGAGACTCCTGGATCTGGTACTGTGTGCAGGCGCGACCTGTAGCTCTGCCTGGTGGATCTGCAATTCGATTTCAGGCCTTTTTCCCCCTCGGCATATTTTTTTTCCTGACTACTTGAGAGGAAAAAAACAAAAACTGTATAAGAAACTCGAGAAGAGACTGTGGGATGTAGAACCGCACACGTGGTTCTGCAAATTGGATAGGAGGCTGGGGGAGGCGGGGAAGAGAGGAGAAGTGAAACTAGGAATTATGGTACAGCTTGAGAATTCGAGAATCTCCATTGTTCTTTCCCAGTCTGCATTGTTTTTGGTTCTTCACATCTTCACTTATCCAATAAAAGTGGAAGAGGGAAGGTGATGGTCTGAACAGGGACCTGTCTGTGGAAAGAAACGTACAAGAAGCAAGTCGTGGGTATTTTTGCCGGGAAACCTCAAAAGAGAGATGCAATTTCCGAGTCTGTTTCAAAGTAGCTGTAGATTATTTTACCAAAGATCACAAACAGCTTCTTTGTCCAAATCTAAGACACAAAGATGTATCAACTCCCTCAAACAGGACATTTTCATTCCTTTAGAGAGCAGTCAGGCCCTCAGGAATTAGAGAAGATGAAAGAACATCCTTTTATGATATGTTTTGAGTAGCTAAACAGGTAGGCAGATAAATAAAGTGGATTCCTTCAGGAAGCTGTTTTGCTTCAGAATGTGTCTTTTTTTGGCTAAAAATAATTTATTGTAAAGGAAAAGACAAACTTCTATCAATGTAGATGCATCATTTGAAAAGTAAAATAAAAAACGAATTTTCTTTGGAAAGGAGAAGATACATCAAAGTGCTACTTCTTATAACTCAAGTCAAGATTTAAGAAAAATTATTTCCCCATACAAATGTTGAGTTTTGTTTTTCTTTTCTAACACGTCTTGAATTAAACAAAACCTGTTAACAAGATTGTAATGAAAACTCTGCATGATCTAAGCATCCAAAGAGAGAAATTCTAGAATGATTGTATTTGGGGACCGCAAAGATTTTATTGCTGGATATCACTGAAGTAGAGGCTGTGAAATCATGAGACTACCTGGGGCCGGGTGGCAGGGGAATACTTTAGAAAACATTCCTCCAATTAAAAAAAAAATAAAACCTGCATAAAAGGTTGAGCTGAGCTTTTTTTTTTTCCCAAGATATATTTTCAAATATATAGATTTTGAAGGCCAATCGCCAATTCACGAATGTATGGAAATGAAACACAAGAGCAAATGCCAAATGCCTGTGGTTTATGTATGCTTCGTAAAATCACGGGGTTTTTATATTCGTGTAGGTAATAGAGAGAGATATAATGATAGATAAAAACCCGTTTGGATTTGTCACGGATTTCCATCCACGACAGACATTTTCTTAAGCTTCCAAATTCTTCATACAAACACTTGTCTAATATTTTTAGCTTCCAACGCGGCAGCAGACATTTCCTTATTTCGCTTCTCCGAAGTACTTGGGAAAAGATAACCAAAGAGATCCTTCTAAGCGAAGCCTGTCCTTGCTGCTTGACCTTAGGAAACCATGTGGCCATCTCTGCAGGGATGCTGGGTGTGAAGAGGTGAGGGGACTTCAACAGACGTCCACCGTCCCTTGTTCTTGTGGAGGTTTGAATAACGCTTATTTAGCACCATTCTTCGCATGCAAGGAAGGGAAACGAAGGAGAGCGCTCCTTCGAGTGGGAGAAGTGGATGTAAGGGGCATTTTAGGACGTCTTGGTGAGGAGAGCAGATCAGGAAAGCCCCCTGGGGCTGCTGAGTCACTTAAAGATTGGGCGAGTTTGCGGACGGGGCCTGCGGGTCGGTCCTGCAGGCGCTGGCTCGGTGTCTTCACGCCGCCACCCCCGCGCTCGCGCGCCCGCGGCAGCCACGAGTGTCCTGGGCGCGGAAACCGGCTGCCTCCCGGCGGCGCGTATTACTAGCAGCTGCTTCTGCTTAGCCCTTCGAGGATCGGTTTGCCCCAACCCACGGCCTCTCCCAGGGTTCAGTCTCCTCCCGCCCCTCCCTCGCTTCCCCGCCTCTCCCCCCAGTTCCGCAGCGGCCGCGTCCAGTCAACGCTGCCGCGCAGTCACTGGCGCAGGTTCTCAGCTCTCGGTCGGGAGTTCGGGGGAGGGAGCAGGAGGAATGAGCCAGAAGGAACCGGAGGCTTTAAGCCCACCGTGGGAGGTTAGAGGAAGGTGCTGTGGCTGTGGGATTAGGAGGTCACAGACGGGAACGGCGCCGAGCCGGACTAGCCGTAGAACGCTGCCTCTCTCCACCCTGCCACAGCGCGCGGAGAAGGAGCGGGAGGCCTGGGCGGTTGAGAGGCGCTCCTGCGCCCACCCGCGCCCTGCTAGCCACCTGTGGCGTCGGGGAGACGACCTGCAGAGAGGGTTCAGGGATGCTGCTGCCCTTACGCGGGGCCCCCGGGGATTAGCGAAACGCTTCGCCTCGCCGGTGCGAGGGGAAAGCACAAGGTGACGCCAGGGGCAGAGTAGCGGTGGCGGTCCCCTCCCTGTTTTTGGCACTCCACTTGTAGCGTCTGCTAGAGACAAACGCCCGGGAAGCGCAAAGTTTCGATGGACTTGGACAGGAAAAGCGGCTCTGCCGCACAGGGCAGCGCAGGCTGGGGGCCAAGCCAGTGAGGTAGCCCCGGCTGCAGCGACTGGCGTCGGTTTCTCCTCCGAGCGCTAGGCGGGAGTGAGACCCCGGGTCACGGCAAGAGTCGCCGGGTGAGGGTAAGGACGGGCCCGACCCGTGGCGCCTAGCTGTAAAGGGGCCTAATGCGCGTTTGTCGCAAAGGGAGGCCTGTTCTGACACTAAGGAGTGTCAGATACTCAAGGATAAGCTTCCGAAGAAAGTTTCCACCCAGACTGTGGCAGTATTTTGGAAAATGAGCCTCATCCGTGGCTAGCATGAGTTAGATTTCCACACAACTGCACAGTTCTGTTCTACTGGCTTAGCTCGAGGAACAATAGCATCTCTCCTGCCCAGAAGTGACCAAAGCAAAATGGCCTATCGGGTCCTTCTCCCCGCCCACTGCCGAGAGTAGGGGGCTCATCTGTCAGTGGAGGGCACACCCATTCGTGCCTGTGTCATATTTGACAGCCGAAGGGATCTTAGCGATATCGCAGTCGTCCAACCCTGCAGTTCTGCTGATGAAGAAATTTAACATACCCAGGGGTCAAGTGACTTGCCCAAGATGACGTCGCCGTATGCCCAGCGTCTAAAACAGTTCTCGGCGCAGGGCGAGCCACCATTAAATATGTGTTCAATGAATGAACACCCAGCAAGGTGGTCGTAGACTCGGGATCGGATTCCCAGTGCAACCCCTCTAACCTAAGTACAGAGACAACAGGCTGGGGCGTTTTCCTCCCAATGACGCGCTCCAAGGCCAGGACCCAGCACTCCCAAACCCAGATGCCCTCTAGCTGACAGATTCCGGCGACCAAACCCTGAACTCCTCGCCCTTCTTTTCTGATTTCTAAGAATCTGCGGTCCCCAGCCCTAACCCCAACCCCACCTCCGTTTTCATCTCTCAGTTCTAGAGTCTGTGTTGTGGTCAGTACCATTTCCTTACTATCAAAAACGGCCGCGGGCAGAAAATTACGATAAGAAAAGCATAGTCTCCGCTCTCCTTTAAGGACATCCCCGCATTTTTGGCGGTCTTAGCCGCGGCCAAGTGCAAGCCACCCGTTTCAGGGCAGGGTTGGAGCCTTTAAAGGGTTGCTCGGGGCAGCGTTAGCATGCCTCCCCTAGCCGCCCGCGGGGAACGTCCAATCTAAGAGGTAAAAATGCGAGCGTGCAGTGCAGCGCAGCTTGAAAACAAGACCCCCCCACCTCCAGCCCTAAGACCCTAGCCAATTGTTGCCCTTAGCTGAGGCCTCCTAGAATTTCTGGGGCCGCCACTGCTCTGGGGGGAATCGTGGGACAGAGTCCGGGGAAAGAACAAAGCTAGGCGCCAGGAAGTGCCGACCAGCCCGGACGGGTCAGCCGGGTCCCTGCCGTCTCGGGGTCTTTCCAAGAAGCAGGAAGGTGACTGTGCAGGACGCAAACGACGCCCAGTTACCGTTTCCTGGAGAAACACCTTTGCTAATGCATTTACGGAGGTTGCTAATTGTTAGCCATGTGCCACTTGAAGACCAACAGGGCTTTCTCCAGGTAAAGACGTCCTCCCTCCCCCAGAGGGCGGTTGACGGTAGTTTTCTGGAGGTGGAGAGAGATTTGGGACATTTTGGAGGTTTCGATCAACGGCTTAAAAATCCACTCTGACAGAAAACGTTTGTAAATCCAGACATTCGTTGTAAGCACCTGGAGGAAAGGCCGGTTCTCGTCCCTAATACAGAGCTTGCTCACGGAAGTGCCCTGGACATTTGAATGAATGGGGAACCATTTGCGTTAATACCGGCAATGTTCTTTCTCAGATGACACTACGAAGCTGTCATTTTCCTATTTCTATGATCGCTATTAGACCCAAGTAAATAATTTCAATTTCATGACTGTCCTCTTGGAAAGCTATTAAAGGAACTGTTTTTTCATCTGATACATCTAAATTATCAGTAGGGTCTTAGAACTGGGGTTCCCTCAGAGACTATTGCTAATATTTTCTGAGATTACCTCTGTTTATTGTGATCAGAGAAACACGTATCCATGTTTATACTCACATTGAAGGAATGTGAAGTAACAAATTTATAGTTTACTAAAAATATATGTAACTTGATTTCTTTGGAAGAAAAATGACTGGGAGAGATGCTCCCAGACCTCTTTACTGGTAATGATTTGGGGCAGTACATAGTGTCTAGGAAAAGAGTCACTGCAAAAGAAATACCATAGCAGCTAAACTAATCTGGTGATCCAGCTATCTTTTTCAAATGTTCCCTATGTACCTGCGCATGAATACAAAAACCCTACATAGCTCCATTTTCTTATATTAGCAAAAGTTCTGGCAAATATTACAAATTATTCATGGCAGAAATAAATGAAGAATGACATTTTCAAATACTAGGTATAGACACCTGCAAATCTCTAATTTTCCTGAGGTTAAGCCTTGCTTTCCTTTTCTGTTGCAATTTAAATTTGAAAAAATATTTTCTTTTTTTTTTCTTTTTTAACGGAGGGGAAGGGAAGGAAGAGTCGAGGAAGGAGGGGAGAAGTCACTTGAAAAAATATTTATAGGTAATATTGAATTCTTGGTCTCACATCCCTTAACAAAGAGAATTTGTCTTGCCTCTTTCAAAGTATTTTTGTAATAATTAGTTTTTCATTTTCACCTGTTAATGCCATACACTCTGTATTTTTAGTATGCTTCAAGCAGACATTGTCAATATGTGCATTAAAGGAACGTAAAGAAAAATCTCCCCTTGGCCAGCCAATCTGTGGAGTCTGTGGAGATGTACAATGCTGTTAATTCCTCTGAGCTCCATCTGTGGAAATGATGAAGGCTAGCCATTATGTAGGATTGTGAGGTTAAATTAATTAGGTTCTTCCATTATAATGCAGTCTTCTGGAGATGGTTGCCATTTTCCCTTTAAATGTCATTATTTCTAGATCTAGTTAGCAGCTGATGCAATTAAAGAGGAGATAATGTAAATTTAGCAATACAAATAACACTTTCTTTCATGTATGTTGAAAAATGCAAGACAAGAAGGACCAGCCAAGTTGTACCTGCCTGCCATAAACAACTGATGTAACTCATACTTTAAAAGAATAAACTAAAACCAGCCAGTGTGCACTTGGTTTCTTTTCTTCAGTAAATTCTTGAATCAATACTTTTGTTTCATGTTTTCATGTTCTCAGTAATGTTAACATATCCAGTTACAAACTCTTGCCAGTAAGAAAGAAAATATGCCCTGCTGTGCACCCTTCTAAACACTTTTAAAGAATGATGATTTCTTTTCATTTGGAATTATAATTTTGATTGTCTGTGGTATCTTTGCAATCTCCAATGGATAATGAGTGGACACACTTCATTTCCTAAACTAATCACCTGAGGGGAAAACAAGGTCACATTAGCAAACCCAATAACATCTCTGATCTTCTACAACAAAGGCATATATAAGCACAAAAATAGCATTAATTATGATATTTATTCTGCCACTGCAGAAACATCAGAAAGATTGGTAGGCTAATGA
The DNA here is from genome assembly GCA_963573385.1 of Cacajao melanocephalus. Taxonomy (NCBI): domain Eukaryota; kingdom Metazoa; phylum Chordata; class Mammalia; order Primates; family Pitheciidae; genus Cacajao; species Cacajao melanocephalus. The sequence goes on along the minus strand of CAUYLG010044331.1, from coordinate 51,141 downwards.
ATCTATACAGCAAGTATTAAAAACAGATGTATTCCTGTTGCATGAGAGACTAAAAATGTATTAGTAATAGGTGATAAACTATGCATTCTAAATAAATCATACAATATAATATTTTTTTAAATTTTGAACCTTTCAAGGAATATTTTATTAGTCATAGTTAATTAAAAAAAACCCTTGATACTCAGTATCCAGTATTTCTAGCACCAATATTAAACAAATCGCAGATATAAAGATAAGCCCTCTTGTTCATAAATAACAGTTTGTTTGCTCCAAGCATTTTCAGCTTTTCTCTTTTGTTTTTTGTGAAATGACTACACATTTTTAATTATCTATAAGGCACACTACAACATACAGTTTAGCTTATGAAAACACAGCTCATTTAAATGTAGGAGATCCAGGTATACTGTTGGCCTTCTAATGCATTTGTCGGTTTTCCTTGACAGTTATATGTCCCTTGAAGTCTGGAGTATGTACTATTTCCTCAAAGAGATGTACTTAGCAATGTGTCATAGCCAGCACTCCCTCTTCTACCCCGGGTTGCATGTGTTTGGATGCCGGATTACACTAGTGCTTTTACTATGGGTTGTGAAGCCCTGGTGAATTCCAGGGGAAGACTGCTGGCAGTCAGAGATTCTTAGGTGCCCTAAGAACCAGGGTACCCTGGTAACAGGCGCAGGTACCGGCAGACAAGCAGACAGTGACTACCCCCAAAGCTGTCTTCAATTCAAGATCTTATACCCTTTTCCTAAATGCACATGAAAGCCATTAGATCCAGGAATCTAAAAGTAGCAATGTAGTTTGAACCCGGAATGTCTCTGATTTATGGAAATTTACAGTTTAGCAAATAGTAATTGGGTTGAAGATATAGAACAGAACAATCAAGTCTAAAGATCCAACTAACTAAAATAAACATTGTATTATCAGCTACCCGGAAGTAGGTCACCAGCAATCAGAAATCCCATCACCCTCATTCCTTTTCTACCTCTTCTCTCTCTTATGCCATCTTCCCAAATCAATATTTTCCTTTACTTTCAAAAAGGAGGATCTAGATTTTGGACCTTTAAAAACTTTATTCTTTTCAGGCCTCCTGGAGATATTAATCAGATTAGAAAAAAAGAAAAGAAGAAAGAATATGAATGAGATGCTTACAATTGAAAAGACTTTGCCCCTCCCTTACTTTCCTTTTTTCCTTTTTTCTTTTTTTGCTTTTAGCTCAGAGAGGGAAAACCATAAAATATTCTGCAGCACACACTATAAATTGCCTTTTGCTGAAAGTTTTAATACTTAATTTAAAGTCAAAGGATATTTTCTTGACTACTTTAGCTCTTGCTGTTCATTTGGGAGAAAATCCAGGTGGGAAATTTAATGTAATTCAGTAAAATTTTCCAGTGTAGCCTTGTTGAAGGCAAACATCTTGAGTGGAGCAGGTACTTTTAGATGCAAATCAAAATCTGTTTTTGTTGACATAAAAGGCAACTGGCAGTCATTCAAAAATTCATTAGTTCAGAACTTTAAAAGAGGGATTCACTGAATATTCAGGGAGGAAATGAAATGTCTGAATAATTAACAGCAGAGGCCACAGATAATAAAGTTATCAGGATAACTTCTGGATAATCATATCTCTTGAGTAATATCTAAACTTGACTGGGAAAATCAGCTCTTGGAGCTTTCATATCATGTAACATAGTTCGTAAAGAACTAACGCAGGACTTCTGAAAAGACAAAAAAAAGAGGGTGGATTCTGACAATTCAAGAAATTAATCACTGTGAATTAACCTAAAAGGAAAATATGATGACTCATTCAAGGAAAATTCTTAATCTCTTCTTATTTGTAACCCACTAGGAAATACTGATAATAATTGCATTAACTACTTACTGATTCTACTTCAATACCATTTGCAAGGAAATTCTGCAGAATGCACAAGAAATTCACCTTATTTTTAAAAACAAGAAAAAAAAATGATCCTAGGGTAACTAAACCTTTTTTTTTTTTTTTTTCCACCAGAGATGTGATGAAACCAAGCCTCAGAACATTTTTTAATGTTGGTAGAGCAGGCTTGAAAAAACTAGTCATATAAATCAAACTGTTCTGGGGGCAAACTCGTGTTGTTTTTAAACCACAGAGTGGGTCAATGGGTGTGGTTATGCACATGGTTGAATGGTGAATGTATAGGTTAAAATATATTTTGCCACACTAGTTTCCAGAGGATTGTTTTGGCCTGGTATTTCAGACCATGAGCCAAAACTTTGGTCAGTATTTTGACAACAGAGCCAGGAAAAACAAAAAGGCTTAGCCTGTGAAAAAGAAATGAAGATGTAGTGAAGGAAAACAGTAGTCCCTCTGCCACTGCCTTACTCAATCCATATGTGGGCTTAAACACAGGAAATACCCACCATTCACCGCAATCAAGCCAGAGGCTTGTGCATCAGAAAGTGCCTTGTGGAACTAATTGGACTCTATTAAGATTGTCATTGACATAGGAAAGCATTTTGAAATTTTAAATCAGAACATGCAATCTACATAGAAAAAGATAACAGTCACATTATTGATTCAGGACTACAAATATAGGCATAATACACATACAAAAATGAAAGATTTATATGCTTTATTCAGTGATGTACTGTAATAATTACCAGGAGCATGTTTGTCTTCCTTCACTTTATATGTTTGCCTAGAATCTATAACCTTTCCAGAATGTTCTGGCACCACCTCACAAAGCAGAGAAAATCCAAGCATTGCCAACTTAAAATGATAATCAACAAACTTGCCATGAGAACAAAGTCTGCCGGAAAAAAACATAGTTTGAAATAATGGAACTTACAAAGAAACTTTTCACGCATGATATTGGACAAGAATACATATAGTGTAAGTATTCATGCATACACACAAATCTAACATTGCCTACAAATCTTTGGAAAAGAGTTTGATTTAATATTTCCATACAGTTATCTTTAAAAATGACCTAAACATGGCTTACACTGGGAGCATACCCTCCCTTTGTTCTGGCTGTAGTCCCTTGTATTTTTGTTATACTTCAAGGACCTTCATTGGAGTCGAACGTGCTTATCTCTGACAACTGTCTCAGTGTTAGGGTTGCCAATCACATTTGTTTCATAGATAAGGTTAATGTGTTGCTAATATTCTTAGTTCTAAAATCTGTATTTGGTTTGTTTTGTAAAAATATGATTTCCCACTGTTATGAGGAACATGCTGTATCTCATCTACCTAAAAATTTTGGAAAGTACTATACTACATAGTCATTTAAGATTTCTTTCATATAAAAGCTGACAATAACCATAACCACAATCTATATTAGAAGATAATTGAGGTGAATACAGACAAGATGATCTCTCACCAAATTTCTCAGTCTAATTTTTGCTCCCATTTTTTTAGTAGTCAGTTTCTTTATTTTGTTTGCTTCAAAATGTCTTCTTTGTCATGGGTCACTTGTAGTGTAGTTCAGCATTTCTCCAATTTCAAAAACAAAATGATTACAACTAGGGAGGGTATGGAATTTGTGTTCATGAAAGTTAGATTTACCACGAAGATATTACCAACAGGGAAAGTTGGACAAGCAACAAATCACTGGAAGGCTTTGATGTGTGTGTGTGTGTGTGTGTGTGTGTGTGTGTGTGTGTAAGTACCTTTATAATCCTAGTACCATGAAAATTTCAATCTGATCTTCTGATTGTCAGATTCTTTATATGAATTCTGCGAGCTAAGATTTTTATATGAATAAACTCATTTAATCCCCTACAATAACTCTCTGCAGGAGTTGCATTTGTTATTTCCATTTTATGAGGAAACTGAGTCATAGAGAAGTAACTTACCTGAAATCACACAGCTAGAAATCAGAGCATAAGTATTTTATTGGCAAGTAATAAAACACTAGGACCACTGGACTTCTATGCTAATTTAGAAAGTATATAAATACTTCCTAGTATACACACACATATACACATACACACATATATATTTTCTAGATTATAATATATAATATATAACAATATATTATATATATTACATACAATAAAAGCACTTCTTAAGGTGGTTTAAGTGTCTAAAAATCCCCACCCTCATGTTTCTATTTCCCAACATTGGAAGTATTATGTGAAAATACCAGGTAAAAAGTGGGCAAATAAGGATCAAAAATAGGCTGGGCACAGTGGTTCATGCCATCTCATCCCAGCACTTTGGGAGCCGAGGCTGGAGGATTGCCTGAGCCAAGGAATTCAAGGTCAGCCTAGGCAACATGACAAAACTCCGTCTCTGTGAAAAATATGAAAATTATCCAGGTGTGGTGGTGCACACTCGTAGTCCCAGCTACTCTGAAAGCCAAGGTAGAAGGATTTAGGAAGTCAAGGCTGCAGTGAGTGAGCTGTGATCGCACCACTGCATTCCAGCCTGGGTGACAGAGCAAGACCCTATCTGAAAAAAATAGAAAAGATCCAAAATAGCTGCTGTGTAGATATCTTGTTATGTAGGTTTAGGATGTTGTAATTTACCCTCACAGTCACATGGTCTTTCAGGCAGCACATCATGTGCACACAGATCATGCCAGCTGACAACCATGAAAGGGTCTCACTGAGACAAGAAGAGGTAGGGCATTTCATAACTGTATGGGCATAGATACCCTAAAATGAGTTCTATTTTTAAGTATATAGAATCATTCTTTTCAGTGAGATAAAGAAAGTACCAGATGATACAAAGGGAGAGCTGAAGAACATCAAGAATGTACACTTTTAAAAATAAAGTAATTTTACTTTAATTCAGAGGAGGGTTGGGATTAAGGTGACACAGGATAAAGAGCTTTGCTTTGAAGTCAAGTGAACTGTGAACTTGCACAGGGCTGCAGCCTCTGTTTCTCCATCCACAAAAGAGAAGTGGTAAAATCTCATAGATTTCTGAACATCACGGGGGATAACCTCACCCTGAGAAGTAGTTTAGCAGCCCAGTTTAAGGCAGGTGCTCTGGAACTAGACAGTTGGGTCTGAATCCTGGCTCTGTGAGACCAAGATAAATCACTTAATCTTTTCAGTGTGCATTGATTAGTGGTTGTGAATACAACCTTATAACATTGTGGTGAAAATTAAATTAAATAATGTAGAGTAGGCACCCAGTAGAATTCTTAGCACAGAATAAGTGCTCAGTAAGTGTCAATGTAATTCTGGAGATTTTCAGAAAGAGTAAACCAAGAATAGTAAAGTTGGAATCTCCAAACCTTTTCTAATCCTTTTTTAAAAACTGCCAAATAATAAATTTCTATTTTTATAACTTTTCATGTAGCAGAAGACGAGGTTTTATATTTTTTGTTTTTCTCCCTTGTGATTCTTTTTTTTTTTTTTTTTTTTTTTTTTGAGACCGAGTCTCACTCTGTCACCAGACTGGAGTGCAGTGGTGCAATCTTGGCTCAATGCAATCGCTGCCTCCTGGGTTCAAGCAATTCTCTTGCCTCAGCCTCCCAAGTAGCTGGGACTACAGGTGCCCACCACCACACCCAGCTAATTTTTTGTATTTTTAGTAGAGATGGTGTTTCACCGTGTTGACCAGGATGGTCTCAATTTCTTGACATTGTGATCCGCCTGCCTCGGCCTCTCAAAGTGCTGGGATTACAGGCGTGAGACACCATGCCCAGCCTCCCTTGTGATTTTTATATTTCAACTTCAGTTTCTTCATCTATAACATGTGTGTATATCCACCCTTAAGTCTGTACTGGTAAATTTTTAAAGATATCATTAGGACATCTTTACATGGAATTAAATTTCTCAAAACAGCATCTGTATAGTATGGCACATAAAAATTATTAATGAACTGACATTTAGTGATACATGAGCTATGAATTTGTTAGGCCAAATTCTTAACCCCAGAAACCCAGGGGGTAATTTTGTTTTATTGGCTGGAATAGGATGATAATCTATCCAAACGGATTTAATTCTAAAAAGTAATTTCAGAACAAGTCTTTCTTTTAAAACAAATTGTGCATATATATAAATTTCATGCACCAACTTACAAATGAGAAAAACAAGTGAAATAAAACATATAATATTTTCAGACTTAAAGGAAAGACTGTCAGTTGGGAATGTTGTGGGTGACAGTTACACTGTAAGTCACCAAGAAAAGATCAAGGCACTTTGGACAGTACCTCTGTGTTCTTTATATCCTGACCTTTGTTATAGCAGACTTGGAGTGATCTGGACTAAAAATTACCCCTGAGGGTACAATGAAATTTGCTCGTTAAACTATTTTAGTGTTTTTTCTGGATATCATGCATAGCATGCTGCTGTCTCTCTGTGGTGGAACCAAAAGCTAATAGCTTTTACTGATTCTGCAGATAAATATCATATGTCACTACCCATTAAAAATCTGCTCTAAAACCTAAGTTCCCATTAATCAACATTGTTTTTGTTTTCAAATAATTAATTTAAAAAACACTCAGAAAAACTTACAGAGATTCCACAGTTGGTTATGGATAGAAAAATTTAACTTAAATATCCTAAAGTAATTTTATAAATTCAGATTTAGCTCCTGCATGTTTTCATGTTTCTTTTGTAATATGGTGGTATGTTGTTCTGTAGATCATTGATATATAAGTTACTCGACCATAAATTTTATTTTCCAATCCAAGATACTTTTGAGAATATTGCCCAAAACAACAGGGATTTTCCTAGGAACAGAAGGAAGAAAAGCCCCCTTATCTCTAGTCCCTTTATCTCTAAGCCTAGGTTTTAATCAACCTAAGGATTCAGTGCTGTAGATTATTAAATGATTTGGTGGTTTCATGAAAAAATGTCACAGTTTTTATCAATTTATAATAAATATTGATTACTAGAGCATATTGTAAACCAATGTGCAAGATATTTAAAACTTAATAATTTCCCAAATTAGCTAGTGAGTTGTCAGAAATCCATATTATTCCACACTGTTTTGCTGTTCTTTGGATCAAATTACATGACCATTTTTTGCCTTTTCATTAAATGATCTTAGATTTGACAACAGGACCACACAATTAAAAGAAAAACTTGCTATAGAAAATAAATCTAGTTGTTGTTGTTGCTGTTGTTGTTATATCTCTAGCATTTAAAATAGTTGTTGCACTTACTAGGTATTTGGTGAATATCTGTTGAATGAATGAAAAAACTGAACCAAGATTCTGGCTAATTGTGGGCTCTTTGGATAACTCAGGCCTAATCAACACATTTAAGATATTTTTTTATTCCAAATTTCTATGTAAAAATATGACATTCTACCTCTTTTTGGAAGGCATACCTGCATACATATAACCATATTGTTTATTAAAAAATCAATCCATACAGACACATTACTGAGAGAAATCACACAATTTATCCTCTTAGACACAGAAAGGTCACCTCTAACAAAATAAGTAGCTTTCCTGTTTTAATTAAGGGAGTCATTTTTGTGACTAGCATATTCCTTCAAAATCTTGAGAAATCATACAAATCTAATAATGTCCAATGAAACCATTATTTAGCATTACTGTATTTTTTCATATTTAGGCTCTATATAATAGTATAACCTAAGTTCATCTTCCAGAAAGTAAACAACAATTTTTAGCTGTCTCATTTAAGAGGCATCGTGTCTAAATAATCTGAACACTTCATGACATCTTATTATCCTAGGGTCTCAAGGTTGGATGGCAACTTGCAGGTTATCTGTTACTATATTTATTCTCTGCTATTTCAAAATAAAATCTCACTTTTCACCTGAAGCTCACTCTTGACCATCTATCTTCTACTCTATTGTCATTCCCCAAATGCCATATATTTTCTTGTCCTTGACCCAGCTCTGAGATTTGGGGAACAAAGAAGCTACTTTCAGGAAGCCTGGGCAAGTCTTGTCTGCTTTCTAATATCTCCACCCCACACAGGACCTGGGAGTGGTTTCTCGCTCCATCGCTTCTCTGAGGTGATTAGCCACTACCTGTGAGGCCTATGCCACTCAGCTAGGCCACTCTAACCTCCTGGCCAGTGAAAGACATTGGACTTTGGTTTACCATTCTTCTCTCTACCCCAAGCATGCCATCATTTTGAGTTACTTCAGTCTCCCAGGTTCAACTGCCACTACTAAAGGCCTTTCAGTTCCTTCTCTCCTCCTGACTACTGTCCACTGCACCTCAGTCATCCAGGCCACAGCTCCACCTCAGACGTTGTCATTGCCGGCAATTTCTCCACTTCCAATATTACGAATTTTAGCACCTACCTCTGACCCCACAACCCTCGCATTTTCAGCCTGTCTGAAATGGAGTTCAACTCTACATCTATTATACAGCTTTTTTAAAAACCTTACTTGGGACTTCTAGGTCACTGACCATTTCAGTTTACCCAAATGTATCGGCCTTCACTATCTTTATTTTACTCCTATCCAAATTAGAGCTTTTAGGCCACCATTCCAATAATAATATTCATCTTTTCAATAATCCAAATTTCCTGTACCTCTGGTCTTTTAACAACTGTATTTACTTACAAAGCATGAAGTTTGGTGAGTCCAGCTATTTACTTCTGTGTCACATGACATGGTGACTTAGTTCTACCACATTCATGACCAGTTTCCAATGGGGCCTCAACAATGCTTCTTTGTTGCTGTTGTTGTTGAGGCACTCTCTCATTCTCCCTAAATCTCTCATCTTACACTCCTGGCCCTTCAGGAGATTACCTCACCTCCTAAGTTACAGGGAAAATAGAATAGATCAGAGAGGAACCTCCTCAGGTTTTTGCATCAATATGTAATATACAAAATATCACTTTCTCCATACCCATTCTATATTTATTCTCTGTTATTTCAAAATAAAATCTCACTTCTCACCTGAAGCTCACTCTTCTGCCATTAAGGAAGCTACTAAAATTGTTTCAGTGGGAGATGATACTGGCTTAGAATAGAGTGGTGATAAATGGTTACATTCAAGATATAATTAAAAGGTAGAACCCACAGAACTTTGGGGCAGATCTAATATGGATATGATATAAAAGAAAAAAAAAACAAGACTGACTCTAATGGATTCTGCTCTATGGTATATTAGATTTTATCAGACCATGCACTAAGAACTAGAAGAGCTGGATAAAATATTTAAAACATGGATATAAAGACATCTTAGAACTTCCAAGACAGCCAGAACATAAACTTTCAAGAGCCACTCTTCTTCCCTAAAAAGAATAAGTGCAGAGAGTGATCACCGAAATTCAGTGTTGCTGTTCACCTTGAGATTTAATAGATCTACAAGTGGTGACAGAGAGACTGGAAAACTGCACAGAACTCTCAGTAGTCTCATGACACTGAGACACAAAAATAAGAGTTCAGGGCCCACCAAGATGGAGGAACGCTGGTAAAACTCATACATTCTGCTGGGAGCCTTGCAGGGCTATAGCTTATGAGTAAAAGTTATTTGGAAATAGAGCAGACTTTCTAAAAATTGAAAGATAAACCAGAACCAGCTCAAACCCTAATTTTTTTTTTCTTCTACTTCCTGCTAAATGCAAAAGTAAATTTTCTGGAGGAAAACAACACTGTCCATAGCCTTAGATGTCTGATATCCAATAATAAACAAGTAAGCATATCAGATATATGACTAAATGACTGAAAACCAAGAGAATAATAGAAGACAAACAGATCTACTGAAGATCTAGTCATTGGAGTATCAGATAAGAGCTTAACAAGAACACACTACGATTAATATGTTAAAAAGTAGAGGACAATATGATGAAGTTATACAGATGACTAGAATATTTTTAAAAGTATTAAATAGAAATTATAATGTTGAAAAATAATTAAAATTAAGAACTTAATAGCTGCGTTTAACAGCACATTAGATGTAGTCAAAAAGAGGATTAATGAACTGAAAGATAAGTCAACAGAATTGAAGCAAAAAGAGACAAAATGTGGGAAATGTATAGGAGACAAATGGAACATAGCGAATAGTTTGGGGATATTTGTTTTTGAGTCCCAGGAAAATAAAAAAGAGAATAAAACAGAAACAATAAATAAAGATATGGAAGCACAACTGATAAAAGCCATAAACTTATAGATTCTATAATGACACATGGGGTTTTGGTCTAAAAATCTGGATGAGTAATAGTATTATTTACTAAGGATTGGTAACAATAAGGAGAAGATGTTTCAGTGGGGTAAGATTGGATGTATCAAGAATTCAATTTTGGACATGTCAATTTTAAGATACTTATTAGACACTCTAGGAAAAATGTTGCATAGATAATGCAAATGGTTGAAAAAAGTCAAAGTCCTTAGGTTTTTGTTTGTACCTACCAGGCTGCTTTGTGGTAGCAGGTAAATTATCTCCCCTTGCTTTCTCTACAAATGACTTTCTTGTCTTTTATTATGGGTTAAAACTTTATCAAATTATAAAATTATTTGAACACAATGCTCTTTGTCATTAAACCAGCCAAAATATAATGCTTAGAGAATTGAAAAAAAATATAAAAGGTAAATGTCTCTATGGTATTTAGACTTAGGATTTGGTTCATAATATTTAATAATCACGATGGTTGTACATGTTATTTAAACCTATAGGAGGCCACCTAGAAAGTAGGCATACAGAAGGGAAATTTTGCAAATATTTAGCCCTGTCCACATGGATACTTAGGCTCCAGTTCAAGGAAGAGATTCCAGCACAGGAGCCTGGCAAAGAACAACTAAATGAGGTGGAGTAAAATCCAGGAGAGTGACATGTCCCAGAAATTAAGTGAATAAAGATTTGACCCTTAATATCAGATGTTGCTAAAAGGTCAAAATTAGAATTGGTAATTGACCATTGGAATTGCCAATTTGGGAGTCACTGGTGACCTTAAGAAGAGCTGTTTTAGTGTAGTGACAGGGATGGAATTGCAATTTAAATGGTATTATGAAAGAATGGGAGACTTAACGCTTCTGGTAGTTGTAGTCTACGTCACTTGGACTAACCCTCCCACTAAGACAGCTAAAAAGTATGAATGAAATATTTTTTAAAACTTCTAAAAGCAATAAAGAGCTAACAAGATACCGAGCAACTGCAGAAGGAGATGTAAATACAGACAAAAGAGTCTGCAATATGAAGTTGGTTTTGCCCAGGGAGTGTTTATTGATATGAAAGATGTAGTCCAGGGAGCAAGCAGTGTTAGTAGTCTCAAAGGAGAACTGGGGAGCAAACATTTTAGTTCAGGGACTGCCACAGATTAGAGTCTTGGTGGACCATGATGTGCTTTGGATTAATGCACACTAAAAAGAAAAAAGGAAGCAAAAGTGAAAAGGCAGTTTCCGTATTGACTGCAGTCTTTGACTCATCTTGGTAGTCCAGAAAATCTCAGACCTTGAAATTGACTGGAAATAATCCTGGTTTGCTATTGTCCTTGAGTGTTTGACAAAATAAATGAATAAATACGTAAATAAAACTTTTAAAATTCCTCTCAGATTAATAGATGGATAGATGTGATAAAGAAAGTAAAGTAAAATATTAAAGGTAGAAACTAGGTGGAGGTGAATATTAAAGTTTCCACAGTAAAATTCTGTAAATGTTCTATATTTTTGAATATTTTAAAGGTAAAAATGTTGGTAAAAGAAGACAGTTGTTTCTGGAGAAAAGTAATGCCTTCTTAGGTAACATATAGCGTTCCCCAAGTGGCATTCTCATGTGTTAGGAACTGAATGTTTGTGTATCCCCAAATTTATATATTGAAATCATAATTCCCAATCTGATGGCATTAGAAGGTATGGCCTTTGAAGGGTAATTAGGCCGTGAGGTGGAGCCCTCAGAGATTAGTGCTCCTGTAAAAAGACATAGAAGAGCTTGCTTTCTGTCATCTCTCTGCTGTCTACTATGTAAAAATACAAAACGTCAACAGCCTGCAACCCAAAAAAGGACCCTCACCAGAACCCGACCATGCTGATACCTGATCTTGGACTTCCAGGATCAAGAATTATGAGAAATAAATTTCTGCCATTGATAAGACGCCCATCCATAGTACTTTGTTATAGCTGTGTGAACTGACTAGGCAATCACTTATCCACTTTCTCTCATTATAGATTAGTTTGCATTTTCTTGACATTTATATAAATGGAAACATACACTGTGTTTGCTTTTTTGTCTGATGTTTTCCACTAAATTTAATTATTTTGAGATTCATCCGTGTTGCATGTATCAGTAGTTCATTCTTTTTATTAAAGAGTTGTATTCCATTGTACAGATATACTGCAATTTTATCCATTTGCCTGTTGATGAATATATAGTTTCCAGTTTTTGGCTATTTAATATAAAGGTGCTATGAACATTTGTGTACAAATCTTAGTATTGACATATGCTTTTATTTCTCTTGGGTAAATACCTAGGAGTACAATGGTTTCCCACATGGTAGATATATGTTTAACATTTTAAAAACTTACAGATTAACTTCTAATGTGGTTGTACATTTCTACCAGTATTGTATTAGAGTTCCAGTTGCTTCAGATACTCATGAACACGTGTTAAGGTCAGTCTTTAACTTTAGACATTCTAATATTATCTTATGATTTTAGTTTATATTTCCCTAATGGCTAAGCATGTTGACCTCTTTTCATGTGATAATTTGCTATTTGTACATCTCCTTTGCTACAAGATTTCTTTAAATCTTTTGCCCATTTTAAAAGTCGAATTGTTTGTTTTCTTATTACTGAGTTTTAAGAGTTCTCTATATTTTCTGGAAATGAATCCTTTATTGGATCTGTGATGTGTACATATTTTCTTTTACTATGACTTCTTTCAATATCTCGGTAGTGTCAAACAGCATAGTATTTTATTTTGATAAAGTTTGATTTATCAACTTCTTAAAATGGCTTTTGGTATTGTATGTATTTGCCTAATCTAAGGTCACAAAGATTTCCTTCTACATTTTTATCAAAAAGTCTTATGGCTTTGTACTTTACATTTAAGCTTATGATTCACTTTGTGTTAATTTTTGTATGTGGTATGAGGTACAGATTCAAGTTGGGATTTTTGGCATGTGAATAGCTAATTGTCACAGCACAATTTGATTAAAATGTTACTCTTTTTCTAGCAATTGCCTTGCATATTTGTTGAAAATCAGCATACATCGCTTATTTCTCAACTCTTCACTCCTCTGTTTTATTGACCTATTTTATCTTTATACCAATACCACAGTTTCTTCATTATTGCTGCTTCAAGTTAGGCAGTGTAAGTACTCTTTGTTCCTTTTAAAAGTTCTTTTGGTTATTTTAGGTGTTATGCAATTTCATATAAATTTTAAGGACAGCTTTTTCTAGGAAAAGAGAACATCTGCTGAGAATTTGGTTGGGATTTTGTCAAATCTATAGATCAGTTTGGGGAGAACTGACATCTTAACGATATTGAATTTCCTGCCCCATGAACACAGTATATCTCTCCATTTCTTTAGGTCTTCTTTCATTTCTTTCAGCAATGATTTCTAATTTATAAAGAATTGATTTTGTACATCTTTTGTAACATCAGTATTTTATATATTTAATGCTATTATTGCAAATCATATTTTATTTCAATTTCCCTTTGCTCATACTAGTATAAAAATAATTGATTTTTGTAACTTGATCATGTATCCTGCAACCTAGCTAAACTCCTTTATTAGTTCTTTTGACTTTTTCATAGGTTTTATTGAATATTCACTTTTGATTATCATGTCGTCTTATCGTTTTACTTCTTTTCCAATCTGGATTTTTTTTCTTTACTTTTTGAATTGGCTAGTCTCTATGATACAATGCTGAATAGAGGTGGTAGAGAAAGATATTTTGACCTTGTTACTGACAATAGAGGGAGATCATTCAATCTTTCTTATGTATGATTTTTAGCTGTACAGTTTGTAAAGAGCTCTTTATAAGGCTGAGGAAGTTTCCTTCTATTTCTAGTTTTCTGAGAGCTTTTTAAATGCTTTTTCTGCATCTCCTCAGATGTGGTTTTTCTTTTTTAGTCTTCTTATATAGTCAATTACATTGATTGATTTTTGCTTGTTAAATCAATTTTTGCATTCCTGGGATAAAACAATTTGTCATGATATATTAGTCATGTTGTATATTATTGAATTTGTAAAGTTTTTTTTTGAATTTTTGCATCTGTGTTCATGAAGGATATCAGTCTGCAGTCTGTAGTTGTTTTCCTTTTTCTAATTTTCTCTTCTTTTCTCCCTCTTCCTCTATCCCTTTTTTTTCCTTTTTCTTTTTCCCCTGCAGCCTCCTCTCTCTTCCTCTTTTCTTTTTCTTTGTGTAATATCCTTGGGTTTGGGTCATAATAATACTGACCCAATAGGATGACTTAGAACATATTTGCTCGTCTACAATTTTGTAGGAGAGTATATTTGGATTTGGTATTATTTCTTCTTTTAATATTTGCTAGAATTCATCAGTCAAACCACTTGGACTCAGTGTTTTCTCTGTTAGAAGGGTTTTAATGACAAAGTTAACTTCTTTAATAGATATATGGTGATTCAGGCTTTTTCTTCTTGGGTGAGTTTTGGAAGTTTATGTCTCAGGAAATTTGAAAGTTGTGCATAAAGTTAGCTTATTATCTTTTTAGTATGTTTAGATTCTAGGGTGATGTCACCTTACTCATTCCTAATATTGGTAATTGTTACATCTATGTTGAAATTTCTGATAAGTGTGGCTAATAGGTTTATCAATTTTATTGCTTTTCTCAAAGAATTAGTTTTTAAACTTTCTTTACCATTTTTTTATTTTACTGATTTCCACTCTGATCTCTACTATTGCTTCTATTCTTCTTACATTTTAATTTTCTTCTCTTTTTCTAGTTAATTGCATTGGCAGCTACAGTCATTGATTTGAGATGTTTTGGCTAATACAGACATTGATTATCATATATTACCCTGTAAATACTGCTTTACCTGTATCTCAACACTTTCAATATGTTGTGTTTTTATTTTTATTTAAACTGCTTTCTGTTTTCTCTTTTGATTCATTCTGTAACTGGTAGATTATTTATAAATGTATTAGATTCCAAATAGGTGGAGATTTTCCAGATATTATGTTATTAATTTCTAATTTAATTCACTGTGGTAAAAGGACATACATTATATGACTTGAAATATTTTTTAAATTTATTGAGAACTATTTTATGGCCCAGAATTTGGTCTATCATGGGAAATGTTCCATGTGTACTTTTAAAAAAAGTTTATTCTGATGTTAGGTGGAGTGGTCTATAAATGTCAATTAAATTGTTTCACAGCATTGTTCTAGTCTTCTATAACCTTACTAATTTTCTGCCTACTTCTATTTCTGTCAGTTACCTGTAATTACAATTGTGAATTTATCTATTTGTTCTAATAGGGTTTTCAGCTTCAGTTTCATGTATTTTTTATCTCTCTTATTGAGGAATAAACATTTAGGATTGTTATGCTTCTTGATAAATTGGCCCCTTTATCATCATTAAATAACCCTCTTTATACCTGGTAATTTTTTTTTCTAGAATCTAGTTTGTCTGATATTAGTATACACAATTCAAATTTCTTTTCATTTATATTACATGGTGTACCTTTTTATATCATTTTATTTGTAATCTTTTTATGTCTTTATATACAGTGTTTGGATCTTATAGAAAGTTTGTAGTTGGGTCTTGCTTTTTAATCTAATCTAACAATCTGTATCTTTCCATTGGAATGTTTAGACCATATCTAATGTGACTATTGGTTTGGTTTAAATCTACCATCTTGTTATTTATTATTTATTTATTCTGTTTGTCCCATTCGGGACTGGCTGTGTAATTTTCAGGGCCCAGTGCAATATGAAAATGTAGGATCCTTGTTAATAAGTTATTAATAATTTTACCAACAGCAGAGCATTAAACCAAGCATGGGACTTTTCCAAGTGTAAGGTCTCATGTGACTGCATAGGTCAGATGCCTATAATCCTGGCTGTGGTACCATCTGCTCTTTTTCCTCTTCGTTCTCTTTTTCTGCCTTTCTTGGACTGTGTCTTTGTTTTTGTTGTTGTTGCTGTTGTTGTTGTTGGTTGGTTGGTTGGTTTCTATGATTTCCTTTCAGATTTCAGTTCTTTTGTTGGCCTATTTACTGTAACTCTTTTTCTGTTGTTTTAGTGGTTACATGATTACATAAGGTAGCTAATTATCTCAAGAATGTTTAATAAGAAAACATGTTTACGTGTACCTGTATAGTTATTTCTGATTCTTTTCATTTATTTGTGTAAATACAGGTTTTCACTTTGTATCATTCTCTTTCCACACTATGGACTTTAAACATTGTTTTTTTGTAGTACAGGTTTACGGTTACTTTTAAATTCATTAAACTCTTTCAGTCAGATATATTGCTATTCCATATTTGTTTCTAAAGTATATTTTCACTGGGTATGCAATTCTAAGCTGACAGATATTTTTTGCAGCACTCTAAAGATGTTTGTTATTCCACTGTCTTACACCATGCATTGTTTCCAAAGATAAAACTTCTGTCATCTTTAACTTCATTCCTCTCATTTTTTTTCTGCTTGCTTTTAAGATTTACTTCTTATCACTGCAATCACAATTTGATTATGATGCACCTTGATGTAGTTTTCTTCATATTTCCTGTGTTTGGTATTTGTTGAGTTTCATTAATCTGTGAGTTACTAGTTTTCATCTAATTTGAAAAGTGTTTCGTCATTATTGTTCAGGTATTTTTTTTTCTTTTCTTCCTCTTCAATGATTCCAATTACATGTATATTTGGTTGCACAGAGCTATTCCAAAGTTCACTGAACACAGATCATCTATTTTTTTCCTCTTCACTGTTTCATTTTGGATAGTTTCTATTATTATGTCTCTATGTGACTAATGCTTTCTTCTTTGGTGTCTAATCTGCTATTAATCTGAGCCAGCATATTTTTCATCTCAATCACTGTGATATTTTCTTCCAGAAATTTGATTGCATCTTCTCAGATCTTTCTTATATTAACATGTTCAGAATTTTCTCTAACACAACTGTTTTAAGAAACTTTTCTATTAATTTCGTCATCTGTGTTATATCAGAGTTGAGTTTAATTGATTTTTTCCTCATTATGGGTACTATATTTCTGCTCCCTTATATGTCTGTTAGCATTTATTGAATGCCTATCACTGGGTATTTTACCTTTTTGGATACTAGATATTTTGTATTTCTATATATTTTCTTGAACCTTATCCTGGAATGTAGAACTCATTGAATCTTTTTGGATTTTGTTTTATCCTTTGTTATATGGGATAAGAGAGGCATCGTGCCTGTGGCTAATTTTTCCTCACTGCTGAAGCTTTTTACTAATGTAATCAATGATTCAGGAATTAGGAGGTTTTTAACTCTGGCTATTGGAAGCAGGCACTATTCCTGTCCCTGGTGATTTGGGGGACATTGTTCTTTTAAATATTTTGAATATTTTTTTCCCTGGCCTTGGGTAGTTCCCTTATATGAATGTGTTGATCTGTACTCAACTGAATACTTGAAGCAAATCTTTTGCAGATCTCTGGAGTTCTTCCTTTTTATAGCTCTTCCCCAACCCAGGCAGTGCTGCAGGAATTAAGAAACAGATACAAAGACAGTGTGCAAAAGTGGGATAAGAGTGGGACGTCAGGGAGCTGACAGCATTTCCCAGCTAAAAGCCTGGAGCAGACTCTGACCCACATATTTATTCTTTGTGAACAAGTGATTTTTTTTAATAAGCAGGTTCTCAGTGTTTCTTTATGGAGTAAAGATAGAATAAACAGAAAGATAGTGCCGGTTCACTACTAAAATAGAAATAAGCTAAAATGCACTCTTTACAAGTCAGCAATAGGGACAAGGTCCTATATCCTATGCTTTAGGAACTAGTTAACCAGTGCATGACCAGTACATATTGCTTACTTATTCTAGCAGTTTTCTGCTTGAGGATGGCTCAGTGTTCCTTGTCATCGCCTCTCAACAAACAACATATACTCCATCACACACATCAAGGCCTTCTCCCAACACTCATAACTACTACCTTTTTCTCCCTGCGGACTTTCTCTGAGTACTAGAGCCTTGAAACTTTTTCTACTTAGAAAGGGGCGATTATAAAGCTCACCTCACTGGTTTCTTGCCCATCAGGAATCACTGTCCTCAGCTTTCATATGTCCAATGTCTTGCTGGGCATGGTGGTGCATGCCTGATATATTTGGTCAGTTGTGTCAGGTGAGTGGGTAAATCTGGTCCCTATCACAAAGTTGTAAAGTTTGGTTCCTATTACAATTCTGGCTGAAAGCATAAGTCTAGCAATAGATTTTGATGAGTCAAAAGGACGTATTATAATTTATAGTATAAGGACTTATAAAATATCAAGAAAACACTTAATTTCAAACCAATAAAGCTGAAAATGGGATTTTTTAAAATTAGCCTAATATAAGGGAAGAATGTAGTGAAGGAGTAATAAAGCATAGGCAAAACAAACAGACATACTAAAATGGTAAATTTAATAAAAATATGTTAGTAAATATATGAAAAATTAAATTTTCTAAATTATCCAATCCAATAATAATAATACTGAATTAAACAAAAACTCATTATGTGCTGTTTTCATTTTTCTTCTGTTTTTTGAGACAGAGTCTTGCTCTGTCACCCAGGCTGTAGTGCAGTAGAACGATTTCAGCTTATTGGAAACTTCGCCTTCCAAGTTCAAGCAATTTTTGTGCCTTAGCGCCCCAAACAGCTGGGATTACAGAAGTCCACCACCATGCCAGGCTAATTTTTGTATTTTAGTAGAGACAGGGTTTCGCCATGTTGGCCAGGCTGGCCTTAAACTCTTGGCCTGAGGTGATTTGCCTGCCTTGGCCTTCCAAAGTGCCGGGATTCCAGGCATGAGCCACTGTGCCCAGCCATATGCGGTTTTCAAAAGTAATAACTGTTACATAAACTTACAGAAAGGTTAAAAATTAAATAATCAAAAAATGTATGCCTTGACCTTAAAACAACTGGTAAAGCTACATTAATATCAAACAAAATAGAAGCATAGAATGTAAGACAAAAAATTACTATAGGTGATATGAATAATTTCTTGGTCTTCTCTTTTTTTTTTTTTTTTTTTTTTTTTGAGACACAGTTTCACTATGTCACCCAGGCTGGAGTGCAGTGATGCGATCTTGGCTCACTCCGACTCTGTCTCCCAAGTTCAAGTGATTCTCCTGCCTCAGCCTCCTGAGTAGCTGGGACTACAGGCATGCACCACCATGCCAAGCTAATTTTTTGTATTTTTTAGTAGAGACAGGGTTTCACTATGTTGCCCAGGCTGGCCTCAAACCCCTGACTTCAGGTAATCCACCTGCCTTGCCCGCCCAAAGTGCTTGGGAGTACAGGTGTGAGTCACCATGCCCAGCTGATCTTCAGGAGGATAATGTTGTTTTAACATGTATAAAATGCATTCATGAGGTTTGTCTTAGCAGAGTAAAGGGAAAAATTATATGATTATTTCAATTGACACAGAAAAAGTACTTAATAAAATTCATGTTCATTTATGGAAAATATTCTTAGTGAACTGAGAATAGAAGGGAACCACCTTATTGTAAAACACCTGCAGCTAACATCATACTGTAGACCACATGACAAATATGAATGGCAGTTGGCTGCCAAAGAAATTGATCAAAACTTAAAAGGAAACCAAGGGGATTCACTGTCATGTCTGGCCCCACCTAAGACAAAAACATGGTAACACGGTAAGTCCCTATTAAACATTTCTTAAAAAAAAAAAAAAAAAAGGCAACACAGGGCCTGCTCAAGGAAGGCAAAATTCTGGCTTAGGTCAGATAGCACCTGAGATATTATACTGGCTTTTGGAGCCCTACTGTAACAGGAACATTGACAAACTGGAAAGACAAAGAAAAGATGATGGTGAAGACCATAAATCATAATAAGTAAGCAATGATGAAAACAACTAAGAACAGAAAACATAACAACTGGGCAGTGTTTCCTGGGGAGAAGGGTTCAACTGACTTGTGTGTCTAGGGAATGTAGAACTAGTAATAGAGGAGGATAGTTAAACATAGATTCATTTTGAAAATCCACAAGGAAGAACTTTTTAACAATAAAAACTCCCTAGAAATGAGAATTATCTTCTTTCTATAGTCTCTGATGCTATTATTACATAGTAACCCAGATGAGCCTTCAACAGAGATGCTGCAGAAAGGATGGGATGAATTAGCAACATCTAAAATGACTTCTAACCCTAAGATTCTATAATTCAATAACCATAGATCAGAATATTCATGCTTTTTACAAAAGGCCATTGCAAACTTATACCATGATTCTTATGGCAACAAATACAATAGCTATAACGTGACACTCCAAAGTGTTAATTGCCTTTGTACCTCCTTTCTGAATGTTGTTAAAAATCACTGATAAAGCTTATTTTCCAAAAGGATATTTTCCTACCTTGTCATTGATAAACTCTGAAGTCATTTAAATAAGACTCTTGATCAGTTACCATAATGTGTATGGTACTTAATGTCCATCACTTAGCTTCTACTTCTGGAGTCAGGATTCTTAATGAATGAACAGCTCAAAGAAGTTGAACTGGTTTCTCAACAACCCTAAATTTGCTCATGACTTCTTGAACTCTTCTCATCCATTATACTCAGTTTACATATCATGTTTCTTCTCTTGAGACTGGCTCTATTTCCAAATGGCCTTCCGTATTTCTTCCTACCTTAACGGATTTTAAATTAAACAATAGCAAAAATGTAGCATTTTAACAAAATTTTCCATTTAAATTCCTTGGGAATCATTACCTTGTTAATGTACACTTCTGACCTTTTTGTTTGCATATTTATTATTGCTTTCAGCTGTGATCCTACAAAACTGTATCCCATTTCTGTGGTTGTATGAATAACTTGTATTGCTACCAAATTTTTCTATATATCAGTCCCATAAGAATATCTAGGTGGTTCTAACATTTTGATGGAGAATTTGTGTGAATTTCCCTATTTTTTCCCAAGCCATCAGTGGTTCTTTGCAATCAAAGTATCCGTTAGCTCAGCAGTGAGAGAGGGTGAGTCACAAAATCAACTGATGCTAAGAGCAGCTCAAGTCAAAAGGCCTTCATGGCTCTGTGGCCAGTGTTAGAAATCACTCCTGGTCACATGTTTTATATCTTCAGAAACATCTAAGCAATGAGACAACAGTTAATGTCAAGGCTAGTACCCTCACATTTAAATTCTAGTAATGTAGCAAGAGTATTATAAGCAGAGGTATCATTTTTCGCCATCTTTTGTGTTATGGTTTGTTCACATTGCCAGGTTGAATATCAACTGGTAGATCTGATAGACTCATTTTATTTCAACTATATTTGAAAGAAGCTTAAGAAAATCTTTGCCCTTCTCTTTTAAATAAATAATTTTATTTTAGCAAATAACTATTTACTATTTTATTTCATTTTTTTCCTTATTCCTTATTTATTACTTTATCAAACTTAAGTTTTTAATAGGGCTAGAATAATTATATATTAATACTAAAATATTTTCAAATGCAATGAGATATACTTTTAATTATTATTTCATTTTAGATCAGTATTTGTTTTTACCTACCCTGAAATTTTAGTATTATCACAAGTGTATGTGTGGTCTTAAGGAATCCTTCCTATTTTTAAATTTACCTAAAAATTTCAGCTAATTATTTGAAAGTATGCTATTTTAAGTGCTTAATATAAATTTTACATAGTGTATAATATTTTAAATGATACACTAGTAACCCATCAAATCATAGTTATAGGGAATATTAACACTTAAAATCTCATATTATAGATATTTGCATAATTGATCTCTATAAAATTTGTGTAAGATGGAACATCTGAATGACTAAAAGCAGATATTTTAATAATACACAAATCTAATGATCTCCAAGTTTATCTATTTAGAGTTTCACAAATTAGGTCATAAATACCTGTTATATAATTTTGCTAAATGAAGTTCAATTGTATATAACAAATTACACAGCATGAAAGAAACCATTACAAAACGCATGAGTGTTATTTTGTATCCCAACATTGTGTAAAATTTAACATAACTGGTTTATTTTGGGTTCCTTCCAAAGAGGTTAGTTACTGGAATATTGGAAGAAATTTACTCTGATACAGTCCTACAGTATGGATCCTGAGGACACTGTGGGAGCGATAAAGCACAATTAAAAATTATGAAATGATTAGAAAGTCAATACAAATCAAAGTTGACCTTGTATAATGCTATGTTAAACACAACAAAACCATCCATAGGAGCTGGGTTTCCCAGAGCAAAGATCAAGCCAGGCTTTTACTGATCTTCATATAGGAAATTTTGTTCCCTAAATGATTAAAAGGTGAATGACCTTTTATCAGTAGGGTATATTTTTAGAGAGTACAATAAAGAAAATTTCCCCTGGGATACAAAAAAAGGTAATTCAAATTTTTTTGCTTTATGACTTATAATTAATTTGAAAATTACTTGAGGAAACATAAAAATCTAATTATTCTAATATAACAGAAGTAGGCTCAAAATTACAAAATTTGAGATGCTAGAACTGTACTAATACAGTAGCTACTAATCAGGTATGGCTATTTAAATTTAAATTTTAATTAATCATATATAGGTAAAAATTCATTTCCTCAGTTGCACTAACCACATTTCAAGTGCTCAGGAGCAAAATATGGCTAGTGGCTATTGTATTGGACAACACAGATATAAAGCATTTCCATTAGCACTTAAAGTTCTATTAGACAGCACTGCTCTAGAATGTAAGAGAGAAAACGTATACCTATATTAAAGGGAAAAACCCTAAATTCTCTAGATTAATAGCATGCGCAGTAACCATTTAGAGGGCTACTGATCTAACCATTTCTTTCTCTTCTCTTTTAATCCTTCAATTTTTATTTAACCAAAAATCCAGGTATTCCAAAAGACCATTCTCTGGTCTTTTTGAATAAATAGTATTTGCTGTCAAAACTCACCCATTAAAAAAAAAAAAAAAGACAGACAAGGAAAAAAAGACCAAAACTTTACTGGATGGCAAGCCACTGAAAATGTATAGCAGATTGGAGTAGCAGAATTGATTGACATCAGATCTTTATAGATTGAAAGAAAAAAAATCATTAGTACAAAATAATGCATATGAGTAGTGAGATTGGTAGCTTGATTATTGAGAATGGATTTGGGTCTCTGTAGAATGAACTGCCTGAGATCTCACTGCAGTCTTCAGCAAGGGTTCTATAGCACTCACTGGGCCATAGAGATGGAACCAAATAGTAGTGCAGACTGTTCATGCTGGGGCATCCTCAGGCACATGACAGCAAGGGAACCAGAGAATTCTGGTTTGAATAAGGGTTGAAAGTTCTCTTTGAGACAGAAAAAAATGTTAAACCATGTAAATTCCAACCTTCAGAAACCAGTACCCTGAAAACCAGTGACTCAGCAGAAAAAGTGCTTATTTAAAGAAGTATTTATAAATGGAATCTCACAAACTCTGCATTTGATTAAGCTCACTTAAGAAGAAAACACCCTCATTTTGTGTTTGCCTATTATCTTCAAATGATTAAAATGATATCATTACCACTTATAAATTTTATATCTCCCTTAAAGATCGCATTTTAAAAAACCACTTAAATGATACCATGCCACTATAAAAGGCAGTTTCTCCTCTCACTGAAATAATATTCCCTTAGGGGTAAGATTTACATCTCCTGCAACGCCATGGGAGAATTAGACTCCAAAAGAGCAAAGAGAATTCTCATAGAGTTACATAGGATGAAAATTTGGCTCAGACATTATTTTTTAGATGGAAACTGATAAACAGAATAAAAGTTAAAATACACAGAAATGGGGATCCAAGGCGACAATGCCAAAAGAAAGGAGTCTTTTGTTGTTGTTGTTTTCAGATTGCTTTTTTCTCCCTTCTCTGTGCTATTTTGGCCCATTTTCTCCTGGTCTTTCTTATGGTTTTTGAGCTACTAAGACCTGTTAAAATGAAAAAGTAGGAATTCAAGTAAAAACAAAACTGCTCTTTGTTCTTCTTACCTTTCATAATGGTTAGCTTTGAGTTGCATATTCCACGTGTCTTAAAATATGAACTTAAAGACCAGACTTCTGACCTAAAATTATTGCATGGGATATGCTAACCATAGGGCAGCAAGTACACAGAAAGTCTCTTCTGCACTCTTCAGGAGCCATCCCTTGGGCTGTGGCATCTTCTGATTTAGAAAACCAATGAGGTCCCATGCTTATTAGAATTGCAAATGTAAACCCCAAGATGTGTATGTTGGAATTGCAGATGTGACATATTTCCTTTTTCTATAATCACTTTCATCCTTATATTTTTTGCATTGGTTTATTTTTGCTTTATGGCCATCACAAAACATCCTAGTATATTTTGGTGCTAATTCCAAGACTGAATTAACTGTAGTCTACATAGTATTATGCAAATGGCCTACAACATCTCTCTGTAATTTCAAAAATCCAGACTGTGGAGTTCTTTCTCACTTTATGTAAAATGCAATTTACTTTCTAATTATGTGTAATATTTCTATATTACATACTCTAAGCTTCTCCCAAATTACTTTTTGATTAATATTGTTTGGATAAAGTTCAATTTCACAACCTCAAACCATCTTATAGAATGTGGAAAATGTTATTTTATACCTGCATTAGGCATATTTTCAGATATTCCTAAAATACTAATTGCCAATTTTAGAGACATAAAGCAAATAAATCTCATAAAATCTATAAAAGAAGCACATGTACCTCAAAACGTTGCCTTATTTCTGTTGCTGTTGCATCTATTTATAGCTGTTAGTCTATGAGCTGTGGTTGGAACATTGCAAAATTCCAGGTGCTTTTTAAATAAAGAAGCCAATATTATTTCAGCTTGCAATCTGAAAAACGATACCACTGTGTTCAAAGAGTGTGCATATGTGCAAAACACCACTATATACCTTTAAACATATTAACTTCTTTAATTATTATAACAATTCTCTTTTTTTCCCCCACCTTGCAGACAAAGAAACTGAGCCAGAGAAGGGTTTACTTGCCTAAGATGTCACAGCTCTAAATGGAAGAACATAATTTAACTACCAGAAAATTTAACTTCCTAGAGTCCATCACAACGAGAAAAAATGCACATCTGAATGTTTAAGTCATCATGGAGAATATTAAAGACATTTTTGTATTTAGTTATTACTATTTAAGTCTTGACACTTATGACATAATAATGGCTTGATTTTTTAAAGGGATTGAGAAAAACATTGCAAAACTTACTGGACACCTGCTATGTGCTCACCACTGTGTCATTTCATATGATCAGCAAGAAAGTTTAAAAACTTTGTTTTATTATCCATGCTAAAATAAAGGCACTTCTCTCTAATATTCAAGTTTCTTAAATTGTTTGAAATATACCTAAAAAAGAAGTTTATAGTAAAATGATGGGTAAAATTAAAAACAAATGAACAATTGAATTGAAAGATTACTTGCCCGTTTTCAACATTTGTCACAATGAAAATATTTGAGAAATATAAGCACATAGTATTGTGGTAATACAGAATATATTTAAAAGATAACAAAATACTTTTCAAAACAAGGAGGATCTAAACTCCTTATCTATTTCTCTATTCATATATCCATCCATTTTATTTTTGTACCAGAATCTTTATAGATATTGTTTTTGACACCTATGCCATTCATGTGTAATAGCTCCAAATCTCTTTTTGCTGATAAACTTCAGTCACTAATAGCTATGTGGCTTCATTAAATTTTCTTCCTTTGGTTGGTGGTTGTCCCAAGGAAAAGATGAAATATAGAAAAGTTGCTATGGTTTGAATGTCCCCCTTAAAACTCTTCTTGTAATGGCAGTGGGAGGTGAAGCCTTTAAGAGTTGATTAGGTCATGAGGACCCTGCCCTCATAAATGGCTTAATGCCATTATGGAAGCGGGTTCGTT
Organism: Cacajao melanocephalus; assembly: GCA_963573385.1. NCBI lineage: Eukaryota > Metazoa > Chordata > Mammalia > Primates > Pitheciidae > Cacajao > Cacajao melanocephalus. Next base: position 25,245 of record CAUYLG010044331.1, on the reverse strand, counting down.
ATCACAGGAGGGGTTCCTGGTCAAAGGATGAGGCTTGGACCCCATTTTTTCTCAGTCTCTCACACTTACTTGCCTTTCTGCTTTCAGTCTTGAGATTATACAACAAAACAGTCCCTCACCAGGTGGCCAAGCAGTTGCTGACACCATGCCCTTGGAGTTCCCAGACTCCAGAACTGTGAGCCAAGTCTCTTTTCTTTATAAATTGCCTTGTCTGTGGCATTCTGTTATAGCAGCAGAAAATGGACTAAAACAGGAGTTGCTGCCTCTTGGAACAGTATGGTTTTTCCCTCTTCAGCTTCTGAGAGCTCCCCCTTACCATTGCCACGGCCCTCTTAGTCTTCTCATCCATCTACCGTATTGCCACCTCTGCTCAATTATAGAACCACCATCATGCTCCAGTTGGAAGTTACTATTCTATACAAACAGCCTGGCTGACCAGATGAAATAAGTGTGAACACCTGCATATGAATAGAGGGATAGTGTGGAGGCAACTCTGGGTGTACCTTCAGCCAAAGGTTTGTTTGGGTGACTGAATGAAATCTAAGAGATGGCATAAGGCAATGCATGCATGTATCAGAAAAAGAGGAGAAAAGTGTTATTTAGCTCAGAGGCAGTAAGCAGTCATCCCTACCCTCTCACTATGGAGAATGACAAGAGGTATTCATTTTTCATTTTTATCAAAAAAAAATAGGAGCCAGGATCACACTTGGTTATCCCCTCTAAAAGATCACCTTAAAATCAGAAATGCTAAATTATTTATACTTGTATCTGTAAGACTACTATGCTCTCTGGTACCTTGCTGGCACTTACTATATAATTGCCTAGAGAACCTGCCTGATCTTCACTCCCTTACCCCAACTAATCTTAGAGGACTGCAGATGACAATCCACAAACCACTTGGATGTGGGTAGGCCTATCATTTCAAGGAGGTAGAGATTTAGAGGTATCCTAATACATCCACTGATTCATTAGTTCTGTTACTCATTTACCTATTCATTCATCTATGAAACATTTACTGAAGTCCTATTATGTGTTCCAGTAACTGTTCTAGGACCTGGGGCTACAAAGATGAATGACACTGTCATCTTCCTTAGAAATCTGGAGTTGAGCAGGGGAAGTAATTATAATGGACTCTAAGTACCAGGACAAAGTAATGGAACTAACCAAGGATATTGTGGGACTGCAAAGTGGAGCCACAGACTATGGATCAGAGAAGACTTTCTAGAGAAAGTGATGCCTGAATTAAGTGCTGAAGGTTGAATCTACCTTAGTCAACTATATATATAAGAGGGGAGGAAAGAGGAAGGTAGAAGAGAAGAGCACCCTACACAGAAATTATGTATATGCCAAAGTACAGTCATAACATAGCAGACATATCTAGAAAACTACATGATGGTCAGCGTTGTGAGAGCACTGTGTTTGATGTAGGAAATGACAGGAAATGAGGCTAAAAAGATGGGTTGGGGCCAGAGGATCTCTGTTCAAATAAACTTGGCATTTCATTTTTAGGGCAATGGGAGATTATAGGAGAGTTTAAGGAACACGATCAAATTTACATTCAGGGGGCTTTTAGGTGCCTGTGTGGTAGGTGGCTGGTGAGGCCCTTATGGTAGTCCTATGTGAGATGAAGGCTTGCCACAGGCAGTGCCAGTAGGGGAGAGGAAGGGGGTGCAGTCGAGAATGTCTCCGTTTTCTGGTGTGAATGACTGAGTGAATGATGATGCCTTTACCTGGGCAAGAGAATCTAGGAAATATAGATTCTAGGAAAAGGTGATGAGTCCAGTTTTGGATATATTGAGTTTAGGGGCTTGAGGGAAATCCAGGATGTACCTGAGTTAGTGCTATGGTTTGAATGTTTGCAGCCCCTCCAAACTACACATTGAAACTTAATCCCCAACGTAACAGTAGTAAGAGGTAGGACGTTAAGCTGTAATTAAGGTTTGCCCTCATGGATGGGATTAATGCCTTTATAAAAAAGGCTCAAGAGAATTATTAGCTATTGTTATGATATATAGTCCTTTTGCCTTCTGCCATGTGAAGATGTAACAGGGAGGTACCATCTTGGCAATAGAGAGCAGCCCTCTCCAGACATCATACCTGCTGGCACCTTGATCTTGGGCTTCCTAGCCTGTAGAACTATGAGAAATAAATTTCTATTATTTATAAATCATCCAGTCTGAGGTATTTTGTTATAGCAGTAGGAATGATTCCTTAAACTTTCCTATAATCTCCCATTGCCCTAGAAATAAAATGCCAAGGAAGAGTAGAAGCATCTAGAGCTAAGAAGGAGGCTACACTGTAAACAGAAAATTCCGTCATATAGGTGGTCACTGAAATTGTGAGTGAATGTGCAATCCAGAGACAGTGGATACCATTAGGAAAACCTTAAGAAACATCACTATTTAGTAATTGAGAAAAGGAAAGTAAGCTCACCATAGAGAGAAGGAATAGTCTGAGAAGTACAAAGAATACAGTAAAGTACAGTGACAGGGAAGCCTGCACACTTCCTCTTTACGTGCTTTTCTTCTGTAATATCATAAGCACATCTTCTGTTGTAATACTTAGTGTATGGCATTGATAATATTGATATTCTTTCTTTTGCATCTGCCTTTTCCCACCAGACCAGAGGCTCCTACTGAACCTGGACGGTGGCTTAGCGATCACTGTATCTCCAGCGCCAAGTACAGAGGACACACTCAATATATAATAGGCATTGAATATAATAGGCATACATAACAATACAAATATACACACATACTCTTACAGGAGACTATTTTGGTTGCAAATTATAGAAATTCAACTTGAATTGATAGAGGGTTTGTGGCATCTAAGGAAAAGTTGAATATTCAAGTCCTGTGAATGACAGAGAAGGACTTAGGCTTCAGGAACAGCAGGAACAAGGAAACTGAAGGCCCCCGGCACTTTTAAATTTTTTGTTGCATTTTCTTTTCAGATGGCTTTAAAAAATCTTGAGAAATGAAACTACTGATAGCTTCTACAATTTGCATTTTACACCATCAACCACTGGACAGAAATTGATCTGAGAATTTTAACTGGTGCAAGTCTAAAAATCTTGGGGAACAGATTCATTGGTTAGGTGTAGATTAGGTGACCATATCTTGACCAATTGACTGTGCCAAGGGGGCAAGTCACTTTCACAAAATGTCTACCCTCACTGAAACCATGAGGATGAGGGAACATTCCACCCAGAAAGGGTGGACTGTCACAGAAGATTATAACCTATTCAAAGGTCAGAGAACATGAGAACTTGAGTAGAATTCCGATTCCATGGAAATCTGGAGAATCCTGAAAATAGCCCACAGTGTGAAGCAGCACGGTGAAGGTGTTAAAAGTCTGGGCTCAGCAGAGCTTTCATCCTCAGCTGTATATCTTACCAGACCATCGGCTTGGTGGAATTATTTTATCTGACTGAAGGCTTTTCCTGAGATGTAATATGAAGAAAATAACTATTATTAGGTTGTTAAAAAGATAAAGTGAGATAATATGATAATAATAGCTAGTATGCTCACGACTGTAATCCCTGCACTTTGGGAGGCTGAGGCAGGTAGATTACCTGAAGTCAGGAGTTCAGGACCAGCCTGGCCAATATGGTGAAACCCCATCTGTACTAAAAAATTGAAAAATTAGCCGGGCATGGTGGCAGGTACTTGTAATCCCAGCTACTTGGGAGGTTGAGACAGGAGAATTGCTTGAACCCAGGAGGTGGAGGTTGCAGTGAGTGAGATCATGCCATGGCACTCCAGCCTAGGTGACAAGAGCAAAACTCCATCTCTAAAAAAAAAAAAAATCCAGATATTGTTCTAAAAAAACAAAAGCCAGATATTGTTACATGTATCTATAGGATATTTTCATTTTCATTTTTTTCAAAGAAGGAAACTGAGCTCCAACTTCCTAAAGTTTTACAGCCAGGAAGTGATGAGTTAAAGTTTGACCCCAGTTGTCTTGGTGCTAGAGTCCACGCTACAAAGCACTATGTTCTTTTGCCTCCCTTATCAGCTATTGTTATGATAATGTATGCAAAGGGCTTACAGTACCTGGTCCCCAATGATGAAACCAATTCATTTATTTGACTAATATTTATTCTCTACTATACTGTAGGCACAATTCTAGATACTGGAAGTTGAACACATAAGACAAACATCCCTGACCTCATAAAGTTTACATTCTAGCATGGGAAGAATAATGCATACATTAAAATCTATGGATAATTTTAAGTAGTGATCAATGTCATAAGAGAAATAAAATAGATCAGTGACACAAACCATATCTGGATGCTATGGGGAAGGTCATGTCAGCTCAGATGGTCAAGAATGGGCTCTCTGAGGAGGTGACATTTTACCTGAGACATACATGATGAGAGAGAGACAGCCATGCAAAGATCTGAGGGAAGAATTATTTCAGTCAGATGAAATAGCACTGTCAAGGCCTAGAGGGGGAATGAGTGTGAGTTTGGGAAACACAAAGGGGACCAACCTGGTCAGAGGCAGGTGAGATTTGGGTAGAGGGTAGATGATGATTGATGAGATGATTAGGAACTTTAGGGCACAGTTAACAGTTTAGGATTTTGTTCCTTGGTATGATGGGCAATTTTAGTTTTTTACATAGGGTACTGATATTATCTGATTTAAACTTTGAGAAGATCACTCTGACTGCGAGCTGGAGAATGGAGAGTAGGTAGTAGGGAAACCAATAATAGGAAACAGAAGATGATGTTTTGAGGTGCCAAGAAGTGGTCAGACTAAGAATATATATTGGAAGCAGCACTGACAAGAATTGTTAAGCCATTGAATGTAAGTATGAAGAGATGAATTAAAAATAAATCTCAAGATTTAGCATAAATTACGAGGAGGATGTAGGGATGAGAAAGAGAGGGACTGTGCTTGAGTGGGAGATCAAAGAATTCTGTCTTACATATGTGAACTGTGTGACATAGAATTGCAATCTATTGACACTAATGTGAACTATTGACCTATTGCAACAATCAGCTGTTTACCCCCCAACGATGTTATTGGGAGAAATGAAAGTGGTTTGAAAGTTATATACTGGTTTGGATTTAAATTGAATTAAATTTAAACTTCAATTGGATTAGGATTTAAAATTTTGCATTTTTGTAGCCTAGTGAATTGCTGTGTTCTGGAAAAAGCAGGAAATTATTCTTATATGATTTTTTATTGATCAGATTTAAGTTCTTAGAGACCATGTGTAACAAGCCTTTGGGTAGCAAATTGATCCACAAATTCTACAAATCTTGTTAGTTTGTAGCCCCATTATCTCAATCTAACTTTATTCCTGTTGACAGCTGGGACCTACGGGAAGGCCTAGTTTGAAAGCTGAGTAACTTGGGACTCAATTGCTCAGGCTACCATGACAATGGGGCACTCAATTCCTTCACTGTTTTTCTTCTGCTTCAGGGATAAAGATGGAATTTTCCCAGGGAGCAATTAAGTACAGGGCTGGTGATTGGTATCGTAGTGTGGTCATTTTGCACTCTTCTAGGAGTAGGAAGGACAGCCAATGACTACTTCCCTGCAAATTTAGCCTAATTTCACTACATGGGAAATTGGCCATCTTAGTTTTACAGGTTGCCCACTCCTCATTTCCAAGTCTCTCATTTGTGGCTTTCAGCTTTTTTTTTCTTTGTTTTTAAAGAGATGGGGTCTCAGTATCTCGCCCAGGCTGGAGCACAGTGGCTATCACAGGGGCGATCATTGCTCAGTGCAGCTTTAAACTCCTGGGCTCAAGTGATCCACCTGCCTTTCCCTCTGGAGTAGCTGGGACTACACGCCCTGCCATCATGCCTGCTTGCTTCCAGCTTTGTATCCCATCCTTATCACTTTGAAATGACCACCTAGATACCAAAGATACAGGGCCGGTGTGACCTGAAGCACCATCTGGAGAAACAGCCCTATGTCTTTCCCTTAATTATCTATGCATGACTGAGGGGTAACTTTTGTCCACATACTCAATTTAAGAGACAGCAGGGAAGTCAAGTGCAACGAACTCTGTATCTTCTGCCTCCGTTTCAGCCACGGCAGCTCCACAATTTTCTGTTTTATATTTTGGGGTGGCAAATGAGGTTACATGTGGAACTCCTGGGGAAAAAATGTTTGAGAAGCTCCATTTAAATAAATAACTCTTAAAAAGCAAAACAAAACTAGTCTAACAGGTCAGATTTGTGCCTTTCCCCTAGCTTTAATTTACTTCCCATATGTGTTGCAAAAAATAAAATAAAAATGGACTGGAGAGCCAAGGTGAAGAAAATGTGGATGCATCCCTTATTTATACACAATTTCTCACCAGGGAAAGGTGGCTGCTCAGAAGTAGGAAGGGAAGAATAAAATACCTTTGCTTTGAGCTCAGAGTCTTGGCCTGAATTTTCTTAATTTCTTTTGGTTCTGGTTTAGGTTGGGATCCTCATCAAGCTCATTTGTTGCTGAATTTAAAAAAAATTAGTGATTGTTACCTTTGTCATTTACCAGTTTTCTAACCATTCCTCTTGACTGATGTGCATGCAGTAAGAACGGGTGGAATAACCGGGTTTTTGTTTTCTTTCTTTTTTCAAGTTACTGATGGGTTTTCAAGATCACAGCTCAGAACCGATCAAAATAAAAATCTTCCCTCTGTTTATCTTAAGTCAAGAAGATGTGAATCAGCTTGTGGGTTTACCAGGATTTGTTATTTTCCGTGGAAAACAAGACAGTTCTGTGGACCAGCAGCTTCCTTCTGCCTCTCTCTCTCCTCCAGCACTCTAGCTTAGCCATTGTGTAAGTGGGTTTACAAAGCAAAACAAAACAAAACAAAACAAAAAATCCTGGGAAAGTTTCTCAACTGCACCAACATACTGGGAACTTGTACTGCATCCGGAAATCCAGCAAGTCCTTCGGGAGCCTGGGAGACAGATTCTGGCGTCAATAGGTTACCCAGCTCCAGGCCCAGCTAAAGGTCTACAAACAATGGAGCTGTCCAAAAATGCTGTGAGGCTCTGATACCCGGACCTGCCACAGATACTACTTTCAACTCCTGGGCTGGGTCCTATCAATTATATCTGTAAGCTTTATGCAACAAGGTTCTTCTGTGTGCTCAAGGAAGCCCTTTTTTTTCTTCAATTTACTTTCACTATGCATCTCAGGATCATTCTCTATGCAAGCTACTAATGGGCTGGACTAAGGTAACCTTGAAGAAACAATACAAATACAGCAGGACCTAATATTAGTTACTTAGACTTCAAAACACAAGTTTTAAATAAAGAGTCCTTCCTTTGAGAACTCTTCCCAGTTTTCCCAGGAAGCCCTTCCCCTCAGTTGACATGGTTACTGCAGGGGTTTGCCATGGCCTTGTACAACCCCGTAAGACTGGTCAGTGATAGTAGGCACAGGCCGAGGGAACCCATTCACTGTCTATAGTTGATGGATCAGAGAAGAGACACTAGATCCAAGTCTGTTCACTGGGCTGACTGATTATGAGAAAGTCAGAGACACAGAGAGAACCTTTCCCAGTGGCTAGACGATATAATACTGAAGAATCATTGGTGGCTGTGTTTGGTGTCATTTAAAAAAGCCATGTTTGTATCAAGAGAAAAGTAAAAGAACATACAGGGAGCAGCTCTCTAGAACTGCCTTGCAGTCTCACACCTTTCTGCTCTGGGTGAAGTTCTTTCCCCTGCCTGAGGTGTTCTTCATTCCTGTCTTTACCTGGTTAGCCCTACTTTTCCTTCAAGGTTTGGCTCAGGTATAATTTTCTCTGTGAAGGATCCCTTAGGTTCCCCAGCCCTTGGTGCAATAAACATCTTTCATCACTCTGTGCCCCGGGTTTCCTCAGTCAATAGGAAGAACCTTGGAGGGAGGAACTGTGACCTTATTCCTTTAGATAATTCACATGACCAGCAAGCACAAGGCCAGGGACATCATACTTTTGTTAAAAATCATGAGTTAGACCAGATGTTACACACCAACTCATCTGATGGAATGGATGAGAAGAAGACTTTTTGATTGGTCTTTGCTTTATCATGTCTCTTGGCAGCATAGGGTGAAAAACCTCATGTCCCCTGGTGGCATCTAGGTCTCATCATCCCAGGTGATAGGATTCTTAGTGATGCCACATCAATTTCATCTCAAGACACACAGGTGCACAAGACCTATGTGTTGAATTAACAAAAGATAGGAGAGCTTGATTTCATAAGAATTTTCTATGTTCACTCACCTGTAAACACAATTCCAGTGTTGACATATCTGACAAGTGTATATACCCCTGGAAGTCTACGGGTTGTGAGTAATGGGATGTAACCTTGAGAAAGGCTGAGAAATCCACTGACCCAGTATTATTGATAGAGATCCTAAGCTCCAGGTTGGCATGCAAGAGGAATATATCTACTCTATTTTGCTTTACCATCTGTTGACTATGCCACTACTTACGAGAAGTGACTTGATCTGTCCTTCTTGGTACTGAAAAAGAGTCATCAGCTTAGGTTTAGTACACTTATAACTTAAATATATTAGCAAAGTCTAGCCTTCCATTGTATCCATTAACTAATGTATTCATCAAATATTGAGTGCCTACTATGTGAACACAGCAGGGAGCAGAAACGGACATGTCCCTATTATAGTCTCCTGGAAATTACTTCCAGTAGAGAAAAGAGGCACATATTAAATAAATTAAAATAAAGTTTATACTAATAGGTACTATAGAAGAGAGATTGCCAGAGTTATGAGAAATCATAAGAGGATTTGACTAAGTTGGGGAGGTGAAGGGAATCTTTCCCAAAGAAGGTTAAAAGAAGGAAGACCACTCCAGAGTGATAGAACAACACGTGCAAATTCTGTACAGCAGTACATAACATGGTAAGCTCAAGATGCTGAAAGAAGGCTAGCAGCCCTGGAATTCAGAGAAGGGCAGAAAGGTAGCAGGAGAAGGGCCTGGGGTCCTACCATGTTTCAGGTGTTTGGCTTGATCCTGAGAGCAAAGGGAAGCTTTCAAGGGTTTGAATCAAGTGAGGCAGTCAGATTTTCACTTTTAGAATACTTCCTCTGGTTGCAAGGTGGAAAATAGATTGGAGGACAGATGTGGTAGACCAGGTAGGAGGCTTCTGTGGCTCTGGTGAAAACTGATGGTGAACTAGACAAGGGTTGAGAGTGGAAGAGATATATGCAAGAGGGGATTTGAGATACATTTAATGTGTAGTTATACATTTTCCCAGGGAAGCTGTAGAAAACTTACGTGGTAGGATCAGCTTTTAATCTTTGTGGCAGAGAACTGAAAGTATATTAGTACTGAGGGAAAAAATGTATTCATGCAAAAAAAGGAAAAAAAAACTTCTATTTTGTGTAAGCCATTGCACTAGGCAGAATTATCTGAACCTTCAAGGCACAAAAACAAAGCTATTGCATGTAGCTGTGCTTAACACAAAAATAGAGTAGAAAAAATGGATATTTCAATGTGATTCAAAGCTTTCAATAAATGTGCAGCAGGAATTTAATGTGACTATATATATTTTTTTCACATAGGACTCCTCATTGTTAAAATATTTTGGAGGGAAAATGACCATTTCTACTCCTTAACATAATTCTAGTCAGAGTAATCGTCGTAAAAAATAAATAAGTTATTTGAAGTAGTCAGCTTTTAGTGAAAACATTCCAAGCTCAACAAGGAATTTTTTTTTTCCTGTGCTTATCCCTGGGACTCCATTGCTATACCACAGAGACACAGGGTCTTCTATGCATCTCTGTGCAGAGATTTAATTAACCATGAAGGTGCTTGATGGTGAGAAATCCTGCTTATTCATGGTGTTTTAACATCTATGAAAAGGAAATACCATGGTTTTTAGGTCTGGTCACGCAGCCATACGTTTGTGTTAAGGAACGTACTGGGAGGGGGCATATTCCTTAAATAAATAAACTGATTGAAAATATGTGCTGCTGTAGATGAGATACCAGAACGACTGACAGTTACTCTTCTTAGACTGATTAAAATAACTTTGATTGGAACTTTACATATATACATATAATGAAAGCAAATGCTGAATAGATGAGAATGTGTAGTGATACTACCCTGAAGAAAATTATCCAGAAAGCATCTTAGAAAACATGCATATGAACAACTTGAAATCACATGCTTATTAGACCACTTGACTATAACTTTAAATTATGTGATATGAATTTATACTCCAGTAAAAAAAGTAATTTTTGACCAAGAATAGCCACAATTCAGATGAACTAGAAAACTGGAACAGCAAGTCAGAAAAGCCATATGTCCTTCAACCAACTGTAAAATATGAAACAAAAACTATAAATGCAAAGAATAGATTTCCAGTGCTTTCAACTTCTAAAGTCTGTTTGAAGCAAGCTCACTGCCATTTTTCATATGGTGCCATATGTTACCTGGTGGTAATTTTCCCCAACACTTGGATCCACTTTCGGCTGCATAAACCAGTAACTTGTTTGCAGCCGTCAGCTGGTCTAGACAGACAATTCTTTTGAGATCCATTCTCTTTTGATGGGTTTATCAGATTTCCACCCCTATTTTCCCTTTACAATTTTCCACATCTTCCTGTCTCTCCTGTTTGCACAATGATGCAGTGATACTCACAGTCAGGCATTGGTCTAACATCTCCAACAGCAGCAGAAACAGCAGGACAGAAGAGCAGGGTATTGTATATTCTGTCTGCCTCCCAGATTTTCCTGTTGGAAATCATTCCTTCCTTACCTACTTTCACAAAAATAACCATCCCTAGCTCACTTTCAGTTTCTTTAAGTAGTGACTACCAAGGAAAATCTAGGCCACCTAAGAAGCAATGAAATGGAACTTCAAGGAGCACACACGTTGGACACTAGGCTCCTAGATCTGAGTCCTAATTTTGTCACTGTAATATGTGTGACAATTACCAAAGGCAATTACCAAACCTTCTCATGTTCATTTTTCCCACCTGCAACAGGGAGGGTAATTGTTGTGAGGGTCTTAGGGTTGTTATAAAGATTACATGGAAACAAGGCCTAAAAAGTTTCCTATACCATGCTTGCCATGTTATAAACAGTCAATAAGTATGAATTATTCTTAGAAAAGGCCAGAGACCTAATCCTTTGAAACACAGGAAGGAGACATTAGAAACATAGCATAGAGAATTCTGTATCTGTAACTACATTGTACAGAGATATTTATTTCCTCTGGCAAGCACTATTTTGTATAAGAAGAAAAAGGAGTTCTGTCCATGGAGAGTATTACTTTAAAAAAAGAGTAGGGAGTGCTTTAATCAAGTTGTGTTCAACCACAGGGATATTTTTTGTTTATTTTCAGAGTAGATGGACTGTGCTCTCGTAGTCCTGTCCTGTCGGATGTGTGAGATATTTAAAAACCAGTTCTAGAAATCAAAGCAGTACTGTTCAAGATGCATCAAAGACTAGATCTGAGCCACATGGTCAATGTAAATAATGTAAAGGCATAAGTCACAATTTATGGTAAGTTGAACAAAATAGAAGGAGCATGACAAGCTAATGGATTAATTAAAATCAGTGGAAAATAACCAGTTGTTTTGTTCTAGAAATGAAAAAATGTCCATTTCTATGGACGTATCACTTAGCCCTAAATATATATATACACATGCATGTATGATGGCTACAAATGAGCTTGCAATTTTCCTCTGAAAGTATTTGAGCAGGAAATAAAATCTTTTCCCAGTGGATGAAATAACAGTCGTTTCTTCCAATCTAAGCAAGGCAGATTTAAATTTTATATGTGTCCAACTGCTTGTTCCATCTTAGCTAATAACCTGCATGCTGGAAACATTTCAAATGAAAGGGAATTCACAGCCCCACAGCTCGGCTCTGAATATATCTACCATGCATGTAAACAAGTAAACCATTATGTTTCTTATTGAGATAAAGAACACAATGATAAGTGGGGACTTTCACAAAACAAAGAGCTTCCTATTGCGAGTGTGGATAATCTTCCAGAAAACCCTGTGTTTTGGCAAATCATGCCAGATTAATCTATTAGGCATCTCCTTTCATTATCAAATTTCCGCTGCCTATCACAGTGGCTACCTTATCAAGCACCCCTTTTTTAATAGCAGCCCCATTCCTAAGATTTCAGATGGTGGCCTTCTCTGCTCAGAAAACAGGTGTCCCTACTGTTTGCAGGCAGCAAAGGTCCCTGCACAGAAGCCTGGGAAAGGGCAGGGCTATCAGGCTCTGTTCTACCTGAAGGAACAGGTAACAGAAAACTGTTGATTCAATGAATAGAACTTAATTGGCACACATTAGCCAGGAGTGAGTGTTTTTTAGAATTAAAATTCCTTTAAAAGTTCCCACTGACAAGAAAAGCTTTAAAAAGTAAAACACAGAAGATTGTTTTTCTAATAATCAAGTGGACAGCTCCAAACAAAGAACTATTTATTCTTTATAGAATCCCTTTGTAAACATAATATTCACCCAAATTCATTCTTAAAATCATGTATCAAGGTTTATGACAACTTCACAGAGTTACCTTTGGGGCTTAAGCTGTTGGGAATATTGTCCATATTCAGGAGGAAGTACATTTCATGGCCCTATAAGAGGCTAATAGTCCAAGTCAATTAGGATGATGTATCAGGTTTTCCGGTTCTCAGTGTCTCCACTTGCCAGCCTGTCTTCTCTTTCTTACTTAATAAAACTGGGCATGTGGTTTCTGACCAGCCCTTTTGTGTGTTAGGCCAGGGTCACCCACCAACATGGAACAGTGAAACCCACTGCTAACAAAATTCCCTGCTTTAATGGTGATGTGCAAACATATGCTCACTTAAACACCTGCTTGTTTACAATACGGATGTTTGTAGGATACATATACATCATGGTTTTATTGAAATGCATTTGCAGACAGTTATTCAGAGGAAGACAATCATTCTGTTTTGCTTAGTCAATGCCAAGATTTCTTTAATTTCTCCTTGTCAAATTTGTACCTGGCATATTTTTGTCTTGCTAGTATTACTTATGCCCATCTGCATTCTCCAGCAAGTAGAAAGACTTCATTCTCTGCCCTGAACTTAGCCCTTAAGAAGTTGGCTGGTGTGTGTGCTTTACTGTAATAAAATAAAAGCATTCAGAAAAGCCACCGTACTGACAACCGGAAGATCCAGTCTGCCTGCAGCTTCCCCGCCTGACGACAGGACGGCTCAGAGATGGGTGCTGGATCTGCAGGGTGGGTAGGAAGCAATTGATAAGCACATGCCTTTGCTTCCAGCCCTCTACAGCACCAGCTTTGTTTCATCTACAGATGATTAAATAGTCTACAGGGCAATTATGAACTGGAGGAAGGAACAGCCAACTCTCTCCAGGTTTCCTCAATCAGCATGATTGAATTTCTCAAAGGCAGGCAGCAGTAGCAGAAGCAGTTTCAACGACTTTTCCTGGAAAATGTTCGGCAGCTCAGAATTGAGCCTTTCATTTAACTACTTGCTGTTTCATTTTATTATGTGCAAATTGTGGTTTAATAGATTTACAGTCACTATAAACTCTCAACAGTTAGGGTAGCCCTAGTGGCTAGTACACATTAAAATGAATGGTCTGAACCCCCAAAAAGTGATACTTGCAAATTCTAAGCAAGAATGCAGTAAACTTTATTTTAATAAACAGCATAATGATATCTTATACAATTTTCACTCAAGGAGAAATATTTTTACTACCCGTTACAAATGATAGGAATATATAAGGTATTCATTAAATGTGTGTGGGGTGGGAGGAAATGGAAGAAGCTCTTGGGAAAAGTTGAGATAATTATTTATCATTATCACAATGGAAAGGTAAAGTGCTCTTATTTAAACATTGGTTTAGAAATTTATACAGAAGATAAAGGTGTATACAAATTGAAGGGTTATAAATCTTCATTTTTAAGTAGATAAACACATGAATTCCTTTCTTCTTCCTTGCACATTAAGTAACAGTAAAACAAAACAAACAAAAAAAGCCATTGTTTAAGTTTACTACACTAATTAAAGTTGACTACTAATTCTGTGTCAGTGTCTTCATCATGGGTTTCTGTCAACAGTGATCACAGCCAGACCAGAATCCCAATGGTTGAGTTACTTGCCTAATATGAATGATGTTTACAGATATGTTTAAACAATCTGTTACCCAAATAGGGCTTTTGAAAAGAGCTTTATTAAAACTGCAACTGGCGTCTAAAAAGAATCCTGGACTAGGTGTCATAATGCCTGCATGCAGTTCCTGAGGCACCCTGACTTGCTGTTTGATCTTGGACTCTGATTTAGGTTTCACTTTGGACCTCTGGGATTCAGGTTTCTCATCTATTAAATGGAGTTTTATCTTCCCTGATTGGCTCACGTCATTTTGAGAATTCTGCACCTCCCACAAAAGTGGAATAGCTTTGACAAATATAAAATGGTACATGAAGAGTATATTAAAGGAACAATAATACTGTCAAAAGATTACTGGTGAGATTTGATTGGTTGTCTAGGTTGATTGGTTGTCTAGGTTGATTAGTTGTCTGCCAGTTATCAGCAGCATCTATAAGGATTTTGATCTGTTAAAAGAAAAACCTTACACAAATTAAATTTAGCAGAGTTTAATTGAGCAAAGAATGACTTGTGAATCAGGCAGCCTCTGGAGCCAGAGTAGGCTTGGAGAGACTCCAGCACGGCCACATGGTAAAAGAAGACTTATGGACAGAAAAAGGGAAGTGATGTTAAGAAAACTGAAGTAAGGTACGGAAGCAGTGGGATAGGTTATAGCTCTGAGTTTGCTTTATTTGAACACAGTATGAATAGTTGGCCCCCTTTGATTGGCCAAAACTCAGTGATTGGCACAAGAGTAGGTGACAGTCTGTTAACGTCTCCAGTTAGGTTACAGTTCACTATGTACTGAGATACTTCTAGACCAAATGTAAAATATGTAAGGAGGCAGCTTTAGGCTAAACTTGGTTTAACAGATCACAACACTATAAAAGCAGCCTGCAAGAGAAAGGAGGTAAAACAACTTAATGTAATAAAAGCTTTAACCTTGTGACTTAAGTTTCCAAGAGAATAACATCAGAAATAGCATATATTCATGATTCTGTAGTGGCATGTAGCCATTTTAAGTGTGAGCAGTTGATGGTTTAACAGCTAGACTACTGTTTGGATGCTCATATCCAGGGGCGGTTAAGTCTGGACTATTTCATGACTGGACAGAACAAAGCAAGTCCTAATTTCATATGACTTGTAGGAAACAAACACACGAATCAGTAAACATTGAATAATAAAAATGTCATATGAAGCTTTTGCCAGGGTAATATAATTTCTTTTAGTATTATTTAGAGTAAGATAATCTTTTTGCCCTAAATCATAATAGAACCTATGGTGAAATACTTCTTAGGAATCTGAGTTCAAAGCACTGATTTGAGTGAAATAATCTTTTAACATTTAAATAATAAATTTTTACTCAACAATAATTGTATTGACTAATTTATCTTTTCTATGAGCATTTTCAAAGGAAGATCAACTTAATCTATTATAGATTAGATTAAATAATTAGAGTTATTCAGACTTCCAATGGTCTATTTGAACTTTCAGCAACATCTGTAAAAGAAGAAAAATGATGTAAAACTCATTGCAGATTTCTACCTTTTAAAAAGTGAAAAAAGACTTGAAATTGTAGGGAAAGAAATGATTACTTTCCTTTTCTTCGTACATACTTTATGTCAG
Organism: Cacajao melanocephalus; assembly: GCA_963573385.1. Lineage (NCBI taxonomy): Eukaryota > Metazoa > Chordata > Mammalia > Primates > Pitheciidae > Cacajao > Cacajao melanocephalus. The sequence goes on along the minus strand of CAUYLG010044331.1, from coordinate 9,560 downwards.
GTAGAGAATGTGATGCTGATTTTAATACACTTAAATTCACTGCTATGCTTATCTGAAGATGGTTGGCATTATGTAATTTATTTAGAAACAATTAATGAGGTGGATACCTGAAAATCCAAATGGGACAAGAAAATAAAAATTTGGTGTAAAGATGTGTTAAAGCAAAAATCAACTTATGAAAAAGAAATATAAAAATGTTTGCTGAGAAACTTACTTTGATTACCCACAGCATCTTTGAATTGTACTAAAAAGTCCCAAAGATGCTTTTTTAAATGTGTACATGTTTAAATTAGTGTCTCTATGTATTTTTATTGTTTACAAATTTCCTATCTTCCTAAAAAATACATAATTATTCATTGAGAAACATTTGGGGAAAAAAATCTCTTGATGACATGCCCTTGAAATAACATCTTGTTTTGTATAATGTAGATAGGAGAAAAATCTTTAATTTATCCATTCACACAGCCACTTAAAGTGTAAGAAAATATAAAGTATAATGTGATTTGCTGCATTTTTGTTGTGAAATGTAATATTAAAATGGTTCAGATGTTCCCAACTGTAATTTTAAAACTGTGTAGACTTCTACACTTCATTAACAAACTACAGATGTATAGGTAATCAGACTCTTTATTGGACAATATGCTATTATGCAGCTGTTAGTACAATGCAGTAAAGAAGGTCATTTGCAAATCTCATTAACAGTTTTACCATTTTCCACCACTTGAATGAGAAGTGATAATGTATAGATCTTAGTCATTAAGAGCGTTCCGTTACTCCTTTAGGATTAATTTGCGCTGACCCAGAATTTTGTATTTGCTTAACACAAGCCGTGAGTTACTTTGATGTTATCTGCTTCTATAAACAGTAATATACAGTCCTCTCCTGGGCTAAAACAGCTCTTATTCCAGTGAGAATTGACGGTATTAATCATTCTGAAGTCCAAGAGTGGTGATCATAAATTGTATGCAGGGACCTCACTTAGTACCTCCCAGGACTCCCATTCATCACCAATTCCTCTTTTCCACCTGGATACAAAGTATATAAAGACTAATTTATCTCAGAACTTGGGCTCTGTGATCTTCTTGATGTCTAGGTGACATAAGAAACATTTGGAAACAAATAAATACTTATTCTCCTATCTTTTGAAAATAAAGACCTAAATTGTCTGCCATTTCTCAAGTTTGATTCCCTCAAGTGGCCAGAATGGAAAATGCATGTCTCGCCTTAAAATTTCCTGCATGTGAAATAAGCTAGAATGACAGAAAATAAAGGGAATTTCTTTTAACAATGTTAAAAATAAAAGATAGTAACTTCAATCATGACCAAATCAACACAGACTTATTCTCATCACACATTAATGTTAAAAATGCTAGCTATATTTCTCTTCCTCTTTCATTCTCTCTTATACTCTTTTTTTCTTTCTTTCACTGTCACTTTCTTTCCTCTCTTTTTCTTTCTTTCAAAAATAAAATAAAATAAAATGCTAGCCATAATTTATGAACTGTTAGACCTGGAAAAATGTCTAGGTACATTATTTTTTTAAAAAACGCAAACCTGCTAAGATCTGCAGAAATATTATCTTAAACAAAATCTGAACAAATAATTCAGCTCAAGATTAATACAAATCAAGAGAAAACACAGAAAACAACTCCATTACATAGATATTGTTGGCAGAATCTCCTTCCACGGCATCAACTTAGTTGTCAAATATGAGAAAAGGTTGAGTTTGGTATTTATATTTTAGGAAAAATGTATTCTCATAGAGAATGGAAGAAAATAAGCAACAGGAACAATAACAAAGAAGTAGACTTAGAGGCTAAATGAAACTCTTGAATTTCAGGAGGTGTACTTTTGTTCATATGATCTCGTTTTGTTGATTTTGGTATTTTCCATCACATAAGTGAAAGAAGACAAACCAATATATACAGACACAACCTTTCAACCATGGAGTCATTTCTGAAACATTTCTTGTTTCATCCTAAGCTTTAGCTGGATTTGTGAATTTCAAAGCCCTCCATGGTTCACTGTGGTTTTAAAATTGTGCTGGGCTCCAAACTTACCACTGTGAGTTTATTTTATGTTAAGAACCTTAAAAATCCAATCCTTAAGATGCCAACAGAAACAAAAACAAACAAACAAATTATTGCACTGTGCCAAAAAAAAAAAAAAGCCAATTTAGAAGGTAAACTTAAAAGATTTTTGCCAGAATATGAACTGAAAGAATTAAAAATCTTGCCAATACAATCCTTGTTTTTTTCACTGCAACTATAAACATCACAATTTTTTTCCCAAATTGATTTAAAAAATGAAGAGTGGAAATATGTGATACCCAAAGTTATTCTACAGATTGCTACTTGACAGTCTCCTTTGGAAGATAATTTAGTTTTTGCAGAGTTCTACTATCAGAGCTCAGATTTTTGGTATTACAGAAGTTCTTTGCTTAAGGAATCTCATTTACATGTTGAAATATATCTGCTTAACATTTGTGAACTGCGTAGTTCACTGACTTGAACACTGAACTAGTTGTGAGTCAAGAATAACACAAATATTCTTGTTCCTATCTAGGAATTGAGCCTGTTCTCTGTAGATTATAATCTGAATGACATGGAGAAAATATTAGTCAGTTACATGTACAACAAGTGACTTGTATCGAGAATATAGAAAGAACCCTTTGATATGGTTTGGCTGTGTCCCCACCCAAATCTCATCTTGAATTTTAGTACCCATAATCCCCGTGTGTGGTGGGATGAACCCACTGGGAGGCAATTGAGTCATAGGGGCAGTTCCCCCCATGTTATTCTTATAATAGTCAGTTCTCACAAGATCTGTTGGTTTTATAAGGGGCTTCCCCATTTGCTTGGCTCTCATTTTTCTTCCTGCTGCCATGTGAAGAAGAATGTGTTTGCTACCCCTTGTCCCATGATTATAAGTTTCCCAAGGCATCCCCAGCCATGCTGAACTGTGAGTCAAAAAACCTCTTTACTTTATAAATTACCCAGTCTCATGTGTCTTTATTAGCACCATGAGAATGGACTAATATACTCTTGTAACTCATTAATAAAGACAACCAATCCAATTAAAAATGGGCAAAATATATTAATAGAGGTTTCTCCAAAAAAGATAACAAATGTCCAATAAACATGTATCAACATGTGAAACATCATTAGTTATTAGGGAAATGCAAATCAAAACTATGATGAGATACTACTTCATACTCATCAGGATGGCTAACAGGCAGATTGACAAGTGTTGACAAAGACGTAGAAAAATTAGAACCTTTGTACATTGCTGGTGAGAATATAAAATTGCAGGGCTACTTTGAAAAAGAGTTTTTCAGAAAAAGTTAAACATAGACTGATCATATGACCCATCAGTTCTACTTCTGTGCATTTATCCAGGAGCAGTCAAAGCATATCTCCACACAAAGACATACACATGAATGTATATAGTAGCATTATTTTTAATACCCAAACAATAGAAACAACCCAAATGTCTATCAACTGATGAAACAATACGTGGTAAATCCTTGCAATAGAACACTATTCCACAATAAAAAGAAATGAAGTAGTGACACATGCTACAACAGGGAAGAATTCAAGAACATCATGCTCAGTGAAAGAAGCCAGTTGCAAAGACCACACCTTATATATCTATTAAAAATGCTCAGAAAAAGAAAATCTATAAATACAGAAAGTAGACTAGTGCTTGCCTGGGGCTAGAGGAGAGAGAATGAGGAATGACTAAGTGAACATAAGATTTGCCTTTAGGGAAATGTTCTGAACTTAGATTCTCAGGCCGAGTAGATATTTTTGTCTATGCTCACCAGGTCCCTAACCCCTGAGTTGTCATATGGCTCATATGTCAACGAGTGATTTACCCATTTTACCTGCATTTATTTATCCATTACCCCTTCTCCCTGAAACACCACAAGGAATTCTGGAAACAGAGATGATGTAATATTTAACCTCATATTCTCAGCACCCAACACTTTTTCTGGAATTCAACAGGCTTTCAACCAATGTTTATACAACGAATCATGTTAAAAGGAGCAAAGGAACATAAAAAATTTAACCTTAGGTCCAGCATTCTCTGCACATTGGATAGGCTGGTTGTCTTCTGTCCCATTTTGCCCTAAACTTTGTGTAATCAATATTTTAAGCAATAATAAATAAATCAAAAGATGATTTGTAATGCAAACATCTTCTTTGTGCCTACTATAATTGGGCAAACCTTGGCAACAGAATTCTAATTTAGATATTTCCTGAATTTTATGTACTTTCTGCATGAAGTTTTAATAGCTGGCTTCAATAAATTAAACATGATTTGTTAAGCTAAATAAGATATTGATAAAACTGATTATGTTACCTACAAAATTGATGTACAACATAGATATGCTAGTAATATTAGACTAAAGCATTTTGGGGGAGGCTTATATAATGGCTAGCTCACTGTAACTTCATTTTAAGAGAAAGAAGGAAATAATCTTATATCATAGATATGTAAAAACAAAGCCAAAATCAAACAACTCCCAGCTTATATCCTGGAGATGGTCCATATTCAGCCCAATCATTTACATTTAAAATAACACACGTGATGTTTTGAAGAGAATTCAAGTCTAGAACTCCGATCACAAGACTTTGAATGATCCTAAATAGGAAAGAAAGACTACTCTTAAAGTTTTATAAAGGATTATAAATAATGGTGAAAACAAATAAACAAAAACAGCTATAACAATTTCTAGGACAGAATTATTATTTATCTGAAAGTCTATTTTTTATGAATTTGACAAAATAGGAATATATCATACAAAAGTAAATAACTGGCAACAATGGAATTCCATGGCACATTTTGCTGGATTTTCTTAGCTAGAACCTCTATTGAGTCTATACTCCTCAAACTGAAGAACTGGAATTCAGTATAAATATGCATTACATAGGTAAGTTATTGATTGTCCTATATATTTTTTCTACACAAGGTCCCTGACCTATCAGACACAAAGCCAGATAGATCTTGAAAACTATTTGTTCAACAATCATTTCAGTCAACTCTTCTGTTTAATTTTTTTAAAGTCCAAATTAACCACTTATCTAAATGGATTGTTTTTGTGTTTGTATCTTGGGAGTAACCGTTGGCAAATTTTTGATTTTGGGCCAATATCTTTATTGTTTTAGCTGATACGCTTTTCTATTTCATGTAAGTAGTCTGGCATTGTCAAGCCATTTCATTACATTTTGAATAACTTTTTCCAATTTGCTTTTCTAATTGAGCCCTAACTACAAGGACAGTTTGAGGTTCTAAAGGTTTAAATGTAGTTCAGTAATTTGAAAGCGGAATAAAAAGACAAGGCAAAAAGAGGTAAAAATATGTTTCTTTCATGTTGCTATCACTCAAAAACAAAAGCAGATTTTTCTCAGACTAGACCCACAAATCAACTTTGGTCAGCATCAAATAGTAATTTAATTTCAAAAGAAATATTTTTTTAAGAAAATGACATAAGCCATTACGATTGTGTTGCTAAACAATTTGAAATTCATCTATGGCATAGAGTCTTTATAAAGCCCATGTGCCATTTTAAACATTTTAACTTTAATAATTTAGATTTATAGGTATGGTGTAAACCATCTGTATCTTCCCAGTTGTAAGCAATGAATTTTCTTCTCGCAGCTGGCCTGGACTTAAGTTCTGTGAGCCAAGAGGGGCACTGGCTTCCCTGTGTATGGTAGCCATCTTTTGCAATAAAACTGAAATAAGAGTATATTGTGTAGAGTTGTGTAATATGGTCCTAACTTTTACTAAGTAGCTGTTGAATGCTGTTGAACCATTATTTCTATGGTATATTTCAAATCCAAGTAGTTGTCGTTTAACAGGCTGAAAGATTTTATGAAGACCTCATATTTTGGATTACAAAGGCTCCACATTTCTCAGTAGTCATAGAACTTCATAATTTAGCCATGGAGAGTAAAAACTCCATTAACAGGTGTTGAGAACAGGCCACTAGAACTTGGCACATCTTAGGCTATTTGGTAAGGCACAGTGTGGACATTCTTAAATGAATGCTTAAAGGTGCCTTTAGAATTGATTTGTGGGGCAGAAGTGACACAGTGGTTCATAAAATCTTCTCTTGGCTTGAGTTTTAAAGCAAGTGACCAGCAAGCTAAGATAACAACGTGAGCATTTTTAGATAACTCAGTATCCAGTCAGAGTTAAAGGAAAGCCAGAATGGTACTCATCTTTGCATCATGAAACTACCTTCAGCAAGCAGGAAAAAAGGTGTATGGACTGGGATACTGCTTATCACGATGCAGTCAAGTATCATGGGGAATAGGTTAAAAGAGGAACAGCCAGTGTCAGTAAACGGAGCAAGGGGTGCTGAATCAGCATGCAGAGTCAGTAGTGAGGCAAAAGTCACCAAGAATGGGAAGGCATCGAGGAGAGAGGGGTGATACTGGCCATTCTCTGCAAGCTCACAGCAACATCAGGGTGCCACCCTCAGCCCACCTCAGTCTCCTTGGTGGGTTTGGCCAGCGCATTGTCCTTTAGGTTAGAGGAGACCATGGGCCAAGCAGCCACACACTGCAATGCTGAGATTTGTGTGTTGTGTGGTCCTGCATTCATGCGGCTTGCACCTCTCTGTGCCAGACACTGCATCTTTCAGGCAGGTTAAAAACAAGACTATTAAATAAAAGGCAGTGTCTATTAAAAGAACAATTCAGCGACTTTATGCAATGATGGGTTCCCAGTTAATTTTAACATGTCAGGGAAAAAGTGACCCGGCCATGCATGATTTAAAAAGAAAAAAAAAAAAACTTTGACAGCTCAGTGGAAGTTTAGTATGTAATGGCTGACAGCAACTTCAACATGCTCAGCTGCATGAAAAAGAGGGCCAGGCATACATGTACTTCAGGAAGGCATAGAGGCCTCACAAATAGGTCCCTAATGCCCAAATACCCTGTCACTATACAAGACCATGGCATGTATGGTGAAGGCACACTGGTCCATATAGAAACTACCAAGGCATGTTATATTGTAACCATATATGTTGGTGCCTATGTATACATACACACACTTTCATGATTTTGCCATCAGAAAGCACATAATAGAAACAAAATTAAAAATCAATAATACCCTTTTAGCTCTGAAATTGTTACGGGGGGAATATATTTATCCTTAAAGAAAGAAATACTATAACATTGATATAGAAAGAAAAAACACTTCAATAAGTACTTATTGAGCATCTACTATGTATCAGCAAACTGACACAGGAACAGAAAGCCAACCACCGTATGTTCTCACTCATAGGTGGGTGTTGAACAACGAGAACACGTGGACTCAGGGAGAGGAGCGTCACACACTGGGGACAGTTGTTGGCGGGGGGTAGGGGAGAGACAGTGGGGGATGGAGAGGGAGGGGAGCGTGGGGAGGGATAACATGGGGAGAAATGCCAGATATAGTATACACCTAAAGTTAAAAAAAAAAAAAAGAGTAGGTGCTATAAAAACATACAGAAAACCCCATACACCTTGCCCCCATGAGCTTCATCTGAATCTAGTAAGGGAGAAACACTTGTATAAATAACTGATTATAATATATAAAAGAAAGTGATAGTGCTTCTAGTAGAGGTGGTTGCAAATGCTAATAAGGGTATTACAGAGGATAGGTTTATTCTAGAGTATTTTTGTAAGACATCAGCATTGAATCTTTTCACATGTGTCATCATCCTGTATAATGCACTATGCTATAGTAAAAATAATTGTCCCTGTCCCATTCATGGCAACTCAGTCATGGTAGTTTGGAGTATAGATGCTTTAGGGTAAATAATCAATTCCGAGTTCAGACTTAATCATTGGAAAGGTCAAACTTAACATTGAGCTTTCTCCTTTCTCAAAGATTTGTCCCTCGCCAACTTCAGTAAGTCATCCAGTCAGGGGAAGATGGGTGGATGCTGCCCCTGTTCCTCTCTGGTCTCTGTCAAGATGTCTCATCCCTCATGGTCTATGGTGCTGGCCTCTGTCCTGCAGGGTCTGTAGCTGCTGTCCTGGCCTCCCCTGACCTTGGCAGTGCTAGCAGCACTTGCAGTTGAGGTTGAGCACCCAGCACTCTGCTCTTCTCACCCACATGCTGCACGCAAAAACTGCATGCATGGGAACACACACATGGGACTCCTCTATGCCAGCTCCAGGTCAAGGAGATAGAAACCATTCTACTGAGTTTTCTCATGCCCTACGCCTTAAATATTCCATGCCACCATGTTTTCCTTTTTTTGAGACAGCGTCTCTGTCGCCCAGGTTGGAGTGCAGTAGCACAATCTCAGCTCACCACAACCTCTGCTTCCTGGATTTAAGGGATTCTTCTGCCTGAGTCTCCAGTATAGCTGGGATTACAGGCACACACCACAATGCCTGGGTAATTTTATTTTTTTGTATTTTTAGTAGAGGTGGGGTTTCACCATGTTGACCAGGCTGGTTTCAAACTCCTGACCTCAAGTGATCCACCAGCCTTGGCCTCCAAAAGTGTTGGGATTACAGGCTTGAGCCGCCATGCCCAGACTCATGTTTTCTTTATTACAAGCACAACATAGAGGAATAGGAAATGCTGTGATACTATCTCCTCCCAGAATTCCATGTGGGAAGCAGGCTCAAGTCTCTTCTGCTCTTGAAATCCTAATCTGGAACTCCATCTTGGGGCTTCCCTTGCCCTTGCTAAGGTAAAAACTCAGAGGGAGGCACCCAGGAACACACTCATTCACAATATGAGTTTCCTTCCTCTTTCTCTTCAGCCTCTGCATCAAACTTGGAAGGAGTGAGAAGACTGCACCATGTCCAATGTGCTGTGCTTTCTAGTTTGAGATAAAGATTCTTTCTTTACTTAAAGGAAGTGTTTAAGACTCAGGATGATCTTTCACTCTCAAGAACCAATCTTTTGCAAATAAAAAGACATTTGGTTTATGCTCAGGTACTTGATGATTGTATAAAATTGCCTTCACATTGTTGATTACATCCATTCTCTCTTGAAGTGAAGATACCATAAGTAGAGAACTGCAGAATTCTAGCACAGCCTGTCTAGCACATGGTCTGGACTATCTGTGTCTTTGATTATATGAATTATTTCACAACCCTGTGAGTTGTAGAAAACTGATGGAATACCAATAATTCCTGTTAATAAAAATGTAAATACATTCTGTCTGGTGGTGATGCCCATTGACTAGTTTTGTGTCTATAAGCAAATTCCTTTTAGCATTTGTAATGGTATATAATTATGCATGCTTTTGAAGTCTCTCTCTTTTTTTTTTTTTTTTTTTGGTCAGTTATAAGAGCTGCTTTCCCCATTCATTAATGGGTTAAGTAGAACTTTTGACATCTATTCATTTTATATTTGTATGAGAATCATGATTTTACCTTTTATACTAATTATTCTTTAACTTTTTAAAAAAATTTTTATTGTATTTTAGGTTTTGGGGTACATGTGAAGAACATGCAAGATTGTTGCATAGGTACACACGTGGCAGTGTGATTTGCTGCTTTCCTCCCCTTCACCTATACCAAGCATTTTTTAAGTTAACA